>JBBGZY010001363.1:237500-308687 GCA_037952925.1 Lithobates clamitans | reverse complement strand
GTGATCATGTCCCTCCTCTTCCTCCATAGTCACTGTGATCATGTCCGTCCTCTTCCTCCATAGTCACTGTGATCATGTCCCTCCTCTTCCTCCATAGTCACTGTGATCATGTCCCTCCTCTTCCTCTATAGTCACTGTGATCATGTCCGTCCTCTAACTCCATAGTCATATGATCATGTCCGTCCTCTTCCTCCATAGTCACTGTGATCATGTCCCTCCTCTTCCTCCATAGTCACTGTGATCATGTCCGTCCTCTTCCTCCATAGTCACTGTGATCATGTCCCTCCTCTTCCTCCATAGTCACTGTGATCATGTCCCTCCTCTTCCTCCATAGTCACTGTGATCATGTCCGTCCTCTTCCTCCATAATCACTGTGATCATGTCCGTCCTCTTCTTCCATAGTCACTGTGATCATGTCCGTCCTCTTCCTCCATAGTCACTGTGATCATGTCCCTCCTCTTCCTCCATAGTCACTGTGATCATGTCCGTCCTCCTCCTCCATAGTCACTGTGATCATGTCCTCCTCTTCCTCCATAGTCACTGTGATCATGTCCGTCCTCTTCCTCCATAGTCACTGTGATCATGTCCGTCCTCTTCCTCCATAGTCACTGTGATCATGTCCGTCCTCCTCCTCCATAGTCACTGTGATCATGTCCGTCCTCTTCCTCCATAGTCACTGTGATCATGTCCGTCCTCTTCCTCCATAGTCACTGTGATCATGTCCGTCCTCTTCTTCCATAATCACTGTGATCATGTCCCTCCTCTTCCTCCATAGTCACTGTGATCATGTCCGTCCTCTTCCTCCATAGTCACTGTGATCATGTCCCTCCTCTTCCTCCATAGTCACTGTGATCATGTCCCTCCTCTTCCTCCATAGTCACTGTGATCATGTCCGTCCTCTTCCTCCATAGTCACTGTGATCATGTCCGTCCTCTTCCTCCATAGTCACTGTGATCATGTCCGTCCTCTTCCTCCATAGACACTGTGATCATGTCCGTCCTCTTCCTCCATAGTCACTGTGATCATGTCCCTCCTCTTCCTCCATAGTCACTGTGATCATGTCCCTCCTCTTCCTCCATAGTCACTGTGATCATGTCCGTCCTCTTCCTCCATAGTCACTGTGATCATGTCCGTCCTCTTCTTCCATAGTCACTGTGATCATGTCCGTCCTCTTCCTCCATAGTCACTGTGATCATGTCCGTCCTCTTCCTCCATAGTCACTGTGATCATGTCCGTCCTCTTCCTCCATAGACACTGTGATCATGTCCGTCCTCTTCCTCCATAGTCACTGTGATCATGTCCCTCCTCTTCCTCCATAGTCACTGTGATCATGTCCCTCCTCTTCCTCCATAGTCACTGTGATCATGTCCGTCCTCTTCCTCCATAGACACTGTGATCATGTCCGTCCTCTTCCTCCATAGTCACTGTGATCATGTCCGTCCTCTTCTTCCATAGTCACTGTGATCATGTCCGTCCTCTTCCTCCATAGTCACTGTGATCATGTCCTCCTCTTCCTCCATAGTCACTGTGATCATGTCCCTCCTCTTCCTCCATAGTCACTGTGATCATGTCCGTCCTCTTCCTCCATAGTCACTGTGATCATGTCCCTCCTCTTCCTCCATAGTCACTGTGATCATGTCCGTCCTCTTCCTCCATAGTCACTGTGATCATGTCCGTCCTCTTCCTCCATAGTCACTGTGATCATGTCCGTCCTCTTCCTCCATAGTCACTGTGATCATGTCCGTCCTCTTCCTCCATAGTCACTGTGATCATATCCCTCCTCTTCCTCCATAGTCACTGTGATCATGTCCGTCCTCTTCCTCCATAGTCACTGTGATCATGTCCCTCCTCTTCCTCCATAGTCACTGTGATCATGTCCCTCCTCCTCTTCCTCCATAGTCACTGTGATCACGTCCCTCCTCTTCCTCCATAGTCACTGTGATCATGTCCCTCCTCTTCCTCCATAGTCACTGTGATCATGTCCCTCCTCTTCCTCCATAGTCACTGTGATCATGTCCGTCCTCTTCCTCCATAGTCACTGTGATCATGTCCTCCTCTTCCTCCATAGTCATGTGATCATGTCCCTCCTCTTCTTCCATAGTCATTGTGATCATGTCCGTCCTCTTCTTCCATAGTCACTGTGATCATGTCCCTCCTCTTCCTCCATAGTCACTGTGATCATGTCCTTCCTCTTCCTCCATAGTCACTGTGATCATGTCCTTCCTCTTCCTCCATAGTCACTGTGATCATGTCCCTCCTCTTCCTCCATAGTCACTGTGATCATGTCCCTCCTCTTCCTCCATAGTCACTGTGATCATGTCCCTCCTCTTCCTCCATAGACACTGTGATCATGTCCCTCCTCTTCCTTCATAGTCACTGTGATCATGTCCCTCCTCTTCCTCCATAGTCACTGTGATCATGTCCCTCCTCTTCCTCCATAGACACTGTGATCATGTCCCTCCTCTTCCTCCATAGACACTGTGATCATGTCCCTCCTCTTCCTCCATAGTCACTGTGATCATGTCCGTCCTCCTCCTCCATAGTCATTGTGATCATGTCCCTCCTCTTCCTCCATAGACACTGTGATCATGTCCGTCCTCCTCCTCCATAGTCACTGTGATCATGTCCGTCCTCCTCCTCCATAGTCATTGTGATCATGTCCCTCCTCTTCCTCCATAGTCACTGTGATCATGTCCTCCTCTTCCTCCATAGTCACTGTGATCATGTCCGTCCTCTTCCTCCATAGTCACTGTGATCATGTCCGTCCTCTTCCTCCATAGTCACTGTGATCATGTCCCTCCTCTTCCTCCATAGTCACTGTGATCATGTCCGTCCTCTTCCTCCATAGTCACTGTGATCATGTCCATCCTCTTCCTCCATAGTCATGTGATCATGTCCCTCCTCTTCCTCCATAGTCACTGTGATCATGTCTGTCCTCCTCTTCCTCCATAGTCACTGTGATCATGTCCGTCCTCTTCCTCCATAGTCACTGTGATCATGTCCATCCTCTTCCTCCATAGTCATGTGATCATGTCCCTCCTCTTCCTCCATAGTCACTGTGATCATGTCTGTCCTCCTCTTCCTCCATAGTCACTGTGATCATGTCCGTCCTCTTCCTCCATAGTCACTGTGATCATGTCCCTCCTCTTCCTCCATAGTCACTGTGATCATGTCCCTCCTCTTCCTCCATAGTCACTGTGATCATGTCCATCCTCTTCCTCCATAGTCATGTGATCATGTCCCTCCTCTTCCTCCATAGTCACTGTGATCATGTCCTCCTCTTCCTCCATAGTCACTGTGATCATGTCCGTCCTCTTCCTCCATAGTCACTGTGATCATGTCCGTCCTCTTCCTCCATAGTCACTGTGATCATGTCCCTCCTCTTCCTCCATAGTCACTGTGATCATGTCCGTCCTCTTCCTCCATAGTCACTGTGATCATGTCCATCCTCTTCCTCCATAGTCATGTGATCATGTCCCTCCTCTTCCTCCATAGTCACTGTGATCATGTCCGTCCTCTTCCTCCATAGTCACTGTGATCATGTCCGTCCTCTTCCTCCATAGTCACTGTGATCATGTCCCTCCTCTTCCTCCATAGTCACTGTGATCATGTCCCTCCTCTTCCTCCATAGTCACTGTGATCATGTCCCTCCTCTTCCTCCATAGTCACTGTGATCATGTCCCTCCTCTTCCTCCATAGTCACTGTGATCATGTCCCTCCTCTTCCTCCATAGTCACTGTGATCATGTCCGTCCTCTTCCTCCATAGTCACTGTGATCATGTCCCTCCTCTTCCTCCATAGTCACTGTGATTATGTCCGTCCTCTTCCTCCATAGTCACTGTGATCATGTCCCTCCTCTTCCTCCATAGTCACTGTGATTATGTCCGTCCTCTTCCTCCATAGTCACTGTGATCATGTCCCTCCTCTTCCTCCATAGTCACTGTGATCATGTCCGTCCTCTTCCTCCATAGTCACTGTGATCATGTCCGTCCTCTTCCTCCATAGTCATGTGATCATGTCCTTCCTCTTCCTCCATAGTCACTGTGATCATGTCCCTCCTCTTCCTCCATAGACACTGTGATCATGTCCCTCCTCTTCCTCCATAGTCATGTGATCATGTCCCTCCTCTTCCTCCATAGTCACTGTGATCATGTCCCTCCTCTTCCTCCATAGACACTGTGATCATGTCCCTCCTCTTCCTCCATAGTCATGTGATCATGTCCGTCCTCTTCCTCCATAGACACTGTGATCATGTCCGTCCTCTTCCTCCATAGTCACTGTGATCATGTCCCTCCTCTTCCTCCATAGACACTGTGATCATGTCCGTCCTCTTCTTCCATAGTCACTGTGATCATGTCCCTCCTCTTCCTCCATAGTCACTGTGATCATGTCCCTCCTCTTCCTCCATAGACACTGTGATCATGTCCCTCCTCTTCCTCCATAGTCATGTGATCATGTCCGTCCTCTTCCTCCATAGACACTGTGATCATGTCCGTCCTCTTCCTCCATAGTCACTGTGATCATGTCCCTCCTCTTCCTCCATAGTCACTGTGATCATGTCCCTCCTCTTCCTCCATAGTCACTGTGATCATGTCCCTCCTCTTCCTCCATAGTCACTGTGATCATGTCCCTCCTCTTCCGCCATAGTCACTGTGATCATGTCCGTCCTCTTCCTCCATAGTCACTGTGATCATGTCCGTCCTCTTCCTCCATAGTCACTGTGATCATGTCCGTCCTCTTCCTCCATAGTCACTGTGATCATGTCCGTCCTCTTCCTCCATAGTCACTGTGATCATGTCCGTCCTCTTCCTCCATAGTCACTGTTATCATGTCCCTCCTCTTCCTCCATAGTCATGTGATCATGTCCGTCCTCTTCCTCCATAGACACTGTGATCATGTCCGTCCTCTTCCTCCATAGTCACTGTGATCATGTCCTTCCTCTTCCTCCATAGTCACTGTGATCATGTCCTTCCTCTTCCTCCATAGTCACTGTGATCATGTCCGTCCTCTTCCTCCATAGTCACTGTGATCATGTCCCTCCTCTTCCTCCATAGTCACTGTGATCATGTCCGTCCTCTTCCTCCATAGTCACTGTGATCATGTCCCTCCTCTTCCTCCATAGTCACTGTGATCATGTCCCTCCTCTTCCTCCATAGTCACTGTGATCATGTCCCTCCTCTTCCTCCATAGTCACTGTGATCATGTCCCTCCTCTTCCTCCATAGTCACTGTGATCATGTCCCTCCTCTTCCTCCATAGTCACTGTGATCATGTCCGTCCTCTTCCTCCATAGTCACTGTGATCATGTCCCTCCTCTTCCTCCATAGTCACTGTGATCATGTCCCTCTTCTTCCTCCATAGTCACTGTGATCATGTCCCTCCTCTTCCTCCATAGTCATGTGATCATGTCCCTCCTCTTCCTCCATAGTCACTGTGATCATGTCCTTCCTCTTCCTCCATAGTCACTGTGATCATGTCCCTCCTCTTCCTCTATAGTCACTGTGATCATGTCCCTCCTCTTCCTCCATAGTCACTGTGATCATGTCCGTCCTCCTCTTCCTCCATAGTCACTGTGATCATGTCCCTCCTCTTCCTCCATAGTCACTGTGATCATGTCCGTCCTCTTCCTCCATAGTCACTGTGATCATGTCCGTCCTCTTCCTCCATAGACACTGTGATCATGTCCTTCCTCTTCCTCCATAGTCACTGTGATCATGTCCTTCCTCTTCCTCCATAGACACTGTGATCATGTCCGTCCTCTTCCGCCATAGTCACTGTGATCATGTCCGTCCTCTTCCTCCATAGTCACTGTGATCATGTCCGTCCTCTTCTTCCATAGTCACTGTGATCATGTCCCTCCTCTTCCTCCATAGTCACTGTGATCATGTCCTTCCTCCTCCTCCATAGTCACTGTGATCATGTCCGTCCTCTTCCTCCATAGTCACTGTGATCATGTCCTTCCTCTTCCTCCATAGTCACTGTGATCATGTCCGTCCTCTTCCTCCATAGTCTCTGTGATCATGTCCGTCCTCTTCCTCCATAGTCACTGTGATCATGTCCGTCCTCTTCCTCCATAGTCACTGTGATCATGTCCCTCCTCTTCCTCCATTGTCACTGTGATCATGTCCGTCCTCTTCCTCCATAGTCACTGTGATCATGTCCCTCCTCTTCCTCCATAGTCACTGTGATCATGTCCGTCCTCTTCCTCCATAGTCATGTGATCATGTCCTTCCTCTTCCTCCACAGTCACTGTGATCATGTCCGTCCTCTTCTTCCATAGTCACTGTGATCATGTCCGTCCTCTTCCTCCATAGTCACTGTGATCATGTCCGTCCTCTTCCTCCATAGTCACTGTGATCATGTCCGTCCTCTTCCTCCATAGTCACTGTGATCATGTCCCTCCTCTTCCTCCATAGTCACTGTGATCATGTCCGTCCTCTTCCTCCATAGTCACTGTGATCATGTCCGTCCTCTTCCTCCATAGTCACTGTGATCATGTCCCTCCTCTTCCTCCATAGTCACTGTGATCATGTCCGTCCTCTTCCTCCATAGTCACTGTGATCATGTCCGTCCTCTTCCTCCATAGTCACTGTGATCATGTCCGTCCTCTTCCTCCATAGTCACTGTGATCATGTCCGTCCTCTTCTTCCATAGTCACTGTGATCATGTCCCTCCTCTTCCTCCATAGTCACTGTGATCATGTCCTTCCTCCTCCTCCATAGTCACTGTGATCATGTCCGTCCTCTTCCTCCATAGTCACTGTGATCATGTCCTTCCTCTTCCTCCATAGTCACTGTGATCATGTCCGTCCTCTTCCTCCATAGTCACTGTGATCATGTCCCTCCTCTTCCTCCATAGTCACTGTGATCATGTCCGTCCTCTTCCTCCATAGTTACTGTGATCATGTCCGTCCTCTTCCTCCATAGTCACTGTGATCATGTCCCTCCTCTTCCTCCATAGTCACTGTGATCATGTCCGTCCTCTTCCTCCATAGACACTGTGATCATGTCCGTCCTCTTCCTCCATAGACACTGTGATCATGTCCCTCCTCTTCCTCCATAGTCACTGTGATCATGTCCGTCCTCCTCTTCCTCCATAGTCACTGTGATCATGTCCTTCCTCTTCCTCCATAGTCACTGTGATCATGTCCGTCCTCTTCCTCCATAGTCACTGTGATCATGTCCTCCTCTTCCTCCATAGTCACTGTGATCATGTCCCTCCTCTTCCTCCATAGTCACTGTGATCATGTCCCTCCTCTTCCTCCATAGTCACTGTGATCATGTCCGTCCTCTTCCTCCATAGTCACTGTGATCATGTCCTTCCTCTTCCTCCATAGTCACTGTGATCATGTCCCTCCTCTTCCTCCATAGTCACTGTGATCATGTCCGTCCTCTTCCTCCATAGTCACTGTGATCATGTCCCTCCTCTTCCTCCATAGTCACTGTGATCATGTCCCTCCTCTTCCTCCATAGTCACTGTGATCATGTCCCTCCTCTTCCTCCATAGTCACTGTGATCATGTCCGTCCTCTTCCTCCATAGTCACTGTGATCATGTCCCTCCTCTTCCTCCATAGTCACTGTGATCATGTCCGTCCTCTTCCTCCATAGACACTGTGATCATGTCCGTCCTCTTCCTCCATAGACACTGTGATCATGTCCCTCCTCTTCCTCCATAGTCACTGTGATCATGTCCGTCCTCCTCTTCCTCCATAGTCACTGTGATCATGTCGCTCCTCTTCCTCCATAGTCACTGTGATCATGTCCCTCCTCTTCCTCCATAGTCACTGTGATCATGTCCCTCCTCTTCCTCCATAGTCACTGTGATCATGTCCCTCCTCTTCCTCCATAGTCACTGTGATCATGTCCCTCCTCTTCCTCCATAGTCACTGTGATCATGTCCGTCCTCTTCCTCCATAGTCACTGTGATCATGTCCGTCCTCTTCCTCCATAGTCACTGTGATCATGTCCGTCCTCTTCCTCCATAGTCACTGTGATCATGTCCTTCCTCTTCCTCCATAGTCACTGTGATCATGTCCGTCCTCCTCTTCCTCCATAGTCACTGTGATCATGTCCCTCCTCTTCCTCCATAGTCACTGTGATCATGTCCCTCCTCTTCCTCCATAGTCACTGTGATCATGTCCCTCCTCTTCCTCCATAGTCACTGTGATCATGTCCGTCCTCTTCCTCCATAGTCACTGTGATCATGTCCGTCCTCTTCCTCCATAGTCACTGTGATCATGTCCCTCCTCTTCCTCCATAGTCACTGTGATCATGTCCGTCCTCTTCCTCCATAGACACTGTGATCATGTCCGTCCTCTTCCTCCATAGACACTGTGATCATGTCCCTCCTCTTCCTCCATAGTCACTGTGATCATGTCCGTCCTCCTCTTCCTCCATAGTCACTGTGATCATGTCCGTCCTCTTCCTCCATAGTCACTGTGATCATGTCCCTCCTCTTCCTCCATAGTCACTGTGATCATGTCCCTCCTCTTCCTCCATAGTCACTGTGATCATGTCCGTCCTCTTCTTCCATAGTCACTGTGATCATGTCCGTCCTCTTCCTCCATAGTCACTGTGATCATGTCCGTCCTCTTCCTCCATAGTCACTGTGATCATGTCCCTCCTCTTCCTCCATAGTCACTGTGATCATGTCCCTCCTCTTCCTCCATAGTCACTGTGATCATGTCCGTCCTCTTCCTCCATAGTCACTGTGATCATGTCCCTCCTCTTCCTCCATAGTCACTGTGATCATGTCCGTCATCTTCCTCCATAGTCACTGTGATCATGTCCGTCCTCTTCTTCCATAGTCACTGTGATCATGTCCGTCCTCTTCCTCCATAGTCACTGTGATCATGTCCGTCCTCTTCCTCCATAGTCACTGTGATCATGTCCCTCCTCTTCCTCCATAGTCACTGTGATCATGTCCCTCCTCTTCCTCCATAGTCACTGTGATCATGTCCGTCCTCTTCCTCCATAGTCACTGTGATCATGTCCGTCCTCTTCCTCCATAGTCACTGTGATCATGTCCCTCCTCTTCCTCCATAGTCACTGTGATCATGTCCGTCCTCTTCCTCCATAGTCACTGTGATCATGTCCCTCCTCTTCCTCCATAGTCACTGTGATCATGTCCGTCATCTTCCTCCATAGTCACTGTGATCATGTCCGTCCTCTTCTTCCATAGTCACTGTGATCATGTCCGTCCTCTTCCTCCATAGTCACTGTGATCATGTCCGTCCTCTTCCTCCATAGTCACTGTGATCATGTCCCTCCTCTTCCTCCATAGTCACTGTGATCATGTCCCTCCTCTTCCTCCATAGTCACTGTGATCATGTCCCTCCTCTTCCTCCATAGTCACTGTGATCATGTCCCTCCTCTTCCTCCATAGTCACTGTGATCATGTCCCTCCTCTTCCTCCATAGTCACTGTGATCATGTCCGTCCTCTTCCTCCATAGTCACTGTGATCATGTCCGTCCTCTTCCTCCATAGTCACTGTGATCATGTCCCTCCTCTTCCTCCATAGTCACTGTGATCATGTCCGTCCTCTTCCTCCATAGACACTGTGATCATGTCCGTCCTCTTCCTCCATAGTCACTGTGATCATGTCCGTCCTCTTCCTCCATAGTCACTGTGATCATGTCCGTCCTCTTCCTTCATAGTCACTGTGATCATGTCTCTCCTCTTCTTCCATAGTCACTGTGATCATGTCCCTCCTCTTCCTCCATAGTCACTGTGATCATGTCCCTCCTCTTCCTCCATAGTCACTGTGATCATGTCCCTCCTCTTCCTCCATAGTCACTGTGATCATGTCCCTCCTCTTCCTCCATAGTCACTGTGATCATGTCCCTCCTCTTCCTCCATAGTCACTGTGATCATGTCCTTCCTCTTCCTCCATAGTCACTGTGATCATGTCCCTCCTCTTCCTCCATAGTCACTGTGATCATGTCCCTCCTCTTCCTCCATAGTCACTGTGATCATGTCCCTCCTCTTCCTCCATAGTCACTGTGATCATGTCCGTCCTCTTCCTCCATAGACACTGTGATCATGTCCGTCCTCTTCCTCCATAGACACTGTGATCATGTCCCTCCTCTTCCTCCATAGTCACTGTGATCATGTCCCTCCTCTTCCTCCATAGTCACTGTGATCATGTCCCTCCTCTTCCTCCATAGTCACTGTGATCATGTCCCTCCTCTTCCTCCATAGTCACTGTGATCATGTCCGTCCTCCTCTTCCTCCATAGTCACTGTGATCATGTCCGTCCTCCTCTTCCTCCATAGTCACTGTGATCATGTCCGTCCTCCTCTTCCTCCATAGTCACTGTGATCATGTCCCTCCTCTTCCTCCATAGTCACTGTGATCATGTCCCTCCTCTTCCTCCATAGTCACTGTGATCATGTCCGTCCTCTTCTTCCATAGTCACTGTGATCATGTCCGTCCTCTTCCTCCATAGTCACTGTGATCATGTCCGTCCTCTTCCTCCATAGTCACTGTGATCATGTCCGTCCTCTTCCTCCATAGTCACTGTGATCATGTCCCTCCTCTTCCTCCATAGTCACTGTGATCATGTCCGTCCTCTTCCTCCATAGTCACTGTGATCATGTCCGTCCTCTTCCTCCATAGTCACTGTGATCATGTCCCTCCTCTTCCTCCATAGTCACTGTGATCATGTCCCTCCTCTTCCTCCATAGTCACTGTGATCATGTCCCTCCTCTTCCTCCATAGTCACTGTGATCATGTCCCTCCTCTTCCTCCATAGTCACTGTGATCATGTCTCTCCTCTTCCTCCATAGTCACTGTGATCATGTCCCTCCTCTTCCTCCATAGTCACTGTGATCATGTCCCTCCTCTTCCTCCATAGTCACTGTGATCATGTCCCTCCTCTTCCTCCATAGTCACTGTGATCATGTCCTTCCTCTTCCTCCATAGTCACTGTGATCATGTCCCTCCTCTTCCTCCATAGTCACTGTGATCATGTCCGTCCTCTTCCTCCATAGTCACTGTGATCATGTCCGTCCTCTTCCTCCATAGTCACTGTGATCATGTCCCTCCTCTTCCTCCATAGTCACTGTGATCATGTCCGTCCTCTTCCTCCATAGTCACTGTGATCATGTCCCTCCTCTTCCTCCATAGTCACTGTGATCATGTCCCTCCTCTTCCTCCATAGTCACTGTGATCATGTCCGTCCTCTTCCTCCATAGTCACTGTGATCATCAGGGGCCAGCTTAAGGGCAGCCAACCGACTGCATCACACCGCAGAGCTCCGCATGTGCAGGGCGCGTTTTTCCAAAAGTTCTTTGGTTTTGGCCTTTTTTGAGACATGTGCAGCAGATCACACCATTGCTGTTTGCAACATATGTCTGAAGCGTATCAAGCTTGGCCAAAACAGCAGCTGCTAGGGCACCACATGCTGGACCAGACATATGTCGACCTGCCATGCAGTCCATTGGCAACAGTACTTAAAAGACCCACACCAAAGAACAAGGCAGACCTCTCCTTGCTCCTCATCAGCTGGGATCTCCAACCCCACTATACCTTCAGTCATCTCAGAAACCAGCACTGACAGGAATGAAGGTGTAGAATTAGGTGTGCCAAGTACTTGCGGGCAATCTGCTATCGCTACACCAACGTCCGATTGTAGCAGACAAATTTCCCTACTCCAGTTGCTAAACCATGGAAAGAAATTCGGTCCCAGCCATCCACATGCTCAGCGGCTGAATGCTAGTTTGGCTAAATTGCTAGCACTCCAACTGCTGCCTTTTCAGATAGTAGACTCTGCCCCCTTTCTAGAATTTGTGGAATGTGCGGTACCTCAGTGGCAGGTTCCCAAACGCCAATTTTTTTCTCATAAGGCAATTCCGGCTCTCTACCGACATGTGGAAGGCAATGTCTTGGCCTCGCTGGACAGGGTGGTCAGCGGTAATGTGCATATTACTGCTGACTCATGGTCCAGCAGGCATGGACAGGGATATTACCTTTCTTTCACGGCGCACTGGGTAACCCTGCTGGCAGCTGGGAAGGATGCAGGACAGGGTGCAGTATTGTTGGAGTTTGTTCCACCACCACGCCTCCAAAATGCTGGTAATGGTGATTCTGCCACACCTCTCTCCTCCACCCCCTCCTCTTCTTCCTATATGGCCTCTTCCTGTGCATATTTTTCCTCAGAACCAGAGGTGCTCCGTAGGTGTTTAAGGGGCTACGCAACCATGCAGGCCAAAGATTACATGCGGTGCTTGAGTTGGTCTGATTGGGGGACAGGAGCCACACTGGGGCAGAGATTCTGTCAGCTCTGCAGGGGCAGGCTCAGAGGTGGTTGACGCTACAGCAGCTTCAGCCAGGGATCGTGGTTTGCGACAATGTCACCAACCTCCTCTCCGCCCTCCAACAGGGACACTTCACCCATGTGCCCATTTTGGCTCACGTCCTTAATTTGGTGGTGCAGCGGTTCTTGGGCAGGTACCCGGGCTTACAGGATGTCCTGAGGCAGGCCAGGAAAGTCTGTGGGCATTTCCGCCGGTCATATAATGCCAGTGCTCAGCTGGCTGACCTTCAAAAGGAATGCAACCTGCCCAAGAACTGCCTCATCTGTGACATGCCCACCAGGTGGAACTCAACGTTGGCAATGCTGCAGCGGCTGCACAAGCAGCAGAGGGCCATCAATGAGTACCTGTGCGACTATGGCACCAGGACAGGGTCAGGGGAGCTTGGCTTTTTTTCGCCACGCCAGTGGCTAATGATCAAGGATGCATGCACTGTCCTGTCACCATTTGAGGAGGCCACGAGGATGGTGAGCAGTGACAGTGCATGCATCAGTGATACTGTCCCTCTTGTCTACCTGTTGGAGTACACGCTGCGTGGAATAATGGACAGGGCACTTGAGGCAGAACAGAGGGAGGAAGAGGAGGACTTCCTTACCTCTCAAGGCCCCCTTTATCCAGACAGTATTCCTGCGGGCCCGCTGACATCACAGGAAGAGGAGGAGGATAAGGATTGTGTCAGCATGGAGGTGGAGCCTGGCACTCAGCATCAGCAACAGTCTTTAAGGCATCATTTACAGTCCCCAGAGACCCATGGACTTGTATGTGGCTGGGAGGAGGTGGCTGCGGATCAGGTCGTCCTTAGTGACCCAGAGGACTCCGGATCTAATGCCTCAAGAAACTTACGCTGCATGGCCTCCCTGATCCTGCAAAGCCTGCGAAAGGACCCTCGGATTCGTGTGATCAAGGAGAGGGATCACTACTGGCTGGCAACTCTTCTAGACCACATTACAAGGGTAAGGTTGTGGAACTTATCCAGCCATCGCAGAGGGAGCAGAGGATGAAACATTTTCGGGAGGCCTTGCAGAAAGGTTTGTGCAATGCGTTTCCAGAGCCTGGGAGGGTACTGGACAACGTGTTGCTGAGGCTTCGGTCAGTCACAGAAGGAGCGGTGGAGAAGGTGGCCGTCTGACCGATGCGTTCAAACTATTTTTTAGTCCGCATCCCCAAGGTATTATCGGTTCCAGCAACCATCGCTAGCGTCTGTTGTACATGGTGCAGGAATACCTAGGGGCAAGATCGGACTTGGAGACCTTTCCAACCGAAAATCCACTGGGTTACTGGGTCTTGAGGATGGATCAATGGCCAGAGCTTGCCCAGTTTGCAGTTGAGCTACTGGCCTGTCCTGCATCCAGCGTTCTTTCGGAACGCACATTCAGTGCCGCTGGAGGCTTTGTAACCGATCACAGAGTGCGCCTGTCCACCGACTCGGTTGATCGGCTCACCTTCATAAAAATGAATCTTGGATCACCAGCTACCAAACACCTGATGTTGATGTAACCAAATTTTTTTTATGAATGTGAGATCCCTTGAAGACTGCCTATGCTGATGCTGACTGACTATCCTGTTATGCTGAGTGACTATCCTATTCCTCCTCAATGTTCATGTTGATAGCTTCTAAGAACATTTTTGGTTCTGGGCACCAGCACCAGTGCCTAAAGCCCAATTTTTCTGCCCCCGTTTAACAGGGGCGCGTAATTACAATTTTTAAATCTAATATTTCGCAGCGGGGCTCGTTCCTGCACTCAACAACAGTATCTGTGAGGGGTTACAGTGTTGTGGCACCAGTGCCTAAAGCTCAATTTTTCTGCTCTTGTTTAACAGGGGCATGTAAATACAATTTTTGCTATGATATTTTGCAGCAGGGCTCGTTCCTGCACTCAACTAGAGTATCTGTGAGGTGCTGCAGTGTTGTGGCATCAGTACCTAAAGCCCATTTTTCTGCCCCTTTTTTAAAGGGGCGCGTAATTACAATTTTTAAATCTAATATTTCGCAGAAGGGCTCGTTCCTGCACTCAACAACAGTATCTGTGAGGGGTTACAGTGTTGTGGCACCAGTGCCTAAAGCCCAATTTTTCTGCTCCTGTTCAACAGGAGCGTGTATTTTCAATTTTTTATGTAATATATTGCAGCAGGGCTCGTTCCTGCACTCAACTAGAGTATCTGTGAGGTGTTGCAGTGTTGTGGCACCAGCACCAGTGTCTAAAGCCTAATTTTTCTGCTCCTGTTTAACAGGGGCATGTAAATACAATTTTTGCTATGATATTTTGCAGCAGGGCTCGTTCCTGCACTTAACTAGAGTATCTGTGAGGTGCTGCAGTGTTGTGGCATCAGCACCTAAAGCCCATTTTTCTGCCCCTTTTTAACAGGGGCGCGTAATTACAATTTTTAAATCTAATATTTCGCAGAAGGGCTCGTTCCTGCACTCAACAACAGAATCTGTGAGGGGTTACAGTGTTGTGGCACCAGTGCCTAAAGCTCAATTTTTCTGACCCTGTTCAACAGGGGCATGTAATTACCAAATTATCAAATTCTTGATATAATATTTCACAGCAGGGCCCGTTCCAGCGCCCACCAAGAGTAACTGTGAGGGCTTACAGTGTTGTGGCAACACCAACACCTAAGGCCCCAATTTCTGTAGAAAAAAACGAAAGAAAAGCGCCTCTGAGTGCAGGTATTTAACAATTTGCAAGTTATCCACACAAGCAACTAAGGAGAAACCAGCTACGAAAGGGAACAGCTCCTGGATCAGTCCTGGCGTCCATAGCGTGGATACAGCAGAGTGAGTCTGAAGGGATGGCCGCGGTCCCCCGCAAAGAGAGAGCAAGCCACTGCGCTAGATGGACGTTCCGTAATCCAATGAGGGCACTCGTGAGCGCAGTCGCGCATGCTCTGAAACGCGCTGTGGTCCTCTCTACTCCGGTGATGTCACACGCCCACGAGCGCACTTGTTGGATTACGGAACGTCCATCTAGTGCAGCGGCTTGCTCTCTCCTTGTGGGGGACCGCGGCCATCCCTTCAGACTCACTCTGCTGTATCCACGCCATGGACGGTGGGACTGATCCAGGAGCTGTTCCCTTTCGTAGCTGGTTTCTCCTTACTTGCTTGTGTGGATAACTTGCAAATTGTTATTATTAAATACCTGCACTCAGAGGCGCTTTTCTTTCGTTTTTTTCTCATGTTTACTAGAGAAGTGACTTCGCTCATCTGGAAAGCTTGCCCTCAGCGCTGGTCTTCACATAGAGACATTTAAGTTCTTACAGTTCTTTTACCACAGTGTTTATTGCTATGGACTACTTATAACAATTTTTACCAGCTATAACCTTGCCTCTATTCTTAGCTTATAGAATAATGAACGGCATTTTATTTGGCATTTTCATTGGACCTGTGCGCTGGCACGTATTTGTATATATACCAATTTCTGCAGAGTATATAGAGCAGGCCCCTACTTTCAAACATCCAACTTACAAACTACTCCTACTTACAAACGGAAGGAGACAACAGGAAGTGACAGGAAATCTACCCCTAGGAAGGGAAATTCTCTCCTGTAAGAGTTAATATGGGAAAAACGTGTCTCCTCTCCACTGATGCTTTATCACCAATCCTTGTTTCACTAAAAACCCCAAATTTTCAAAATCCAATTGTCATTGGGACAAAAAGTGAGGTGAAATCTTCTGAACAGGAGCACAGATAGCAAAATAAATGTTACAGGGGTGATAACCCTTCCCTATGTTTTCCAAAAAGCTTTAAAAAAGATTTTTTGGCTGGAGCTACACTTACAAAATGTACCAGTTCAAAATTACAGACAGATTCTACATAAGAACAAACCTACAGTCCCTGTTCTGTTTGCACCGCCTGTATACTGCTGTTCAGAGTATATAGGGCCTGGTGGCCCAATGCTTTTTCTTTTTTAATTTGGGTGCGGGGTTCCCCTTAATACCCATACAAGACCCTTTTGAGGACAATCATAATGCTGATGTGGCCCACGATGAAATTGAGTTTGACACCCCTGCTCTAGAATGTGGGTGTGGAAATGCCTTTCACGTCACAAGAGACGTCAAAACACACGTCATTTCCTGTACAACCCTTCTAGGGAAATTGTAGTGTCCTTACACATAGTTTTCAGTTTGGGCAGTATAGGATAAAAATTATATTGTTTAAATGTTATTTTTTTCCATGTCCAATTCGATTTATGAATGACTATTGACTTAACAGAAACTATTAAATATTTAGAACTGTCTAAATTCTGTCATACTCTCCAGACATTGCGTCTAAAATTCAGAAATATGGTTGTGAGACTGTTTGGAAAAGGTCATTAACTTAACTTCTCGCATACCTTGAAAGCTAAATCATGGCACCAGGAAAACCTCCCGGTTATACAAAATACGAGGATTTTACATCAGTATAATTTCTATACTCTTAAACTTTTCATAGGATTCCATATTTGTAACCCTTATCATAATAATATATATGCATTAATGATTTATGAATACCTAAACAATACATTATGAATATATTATGAAAGAGAAATTATTATTAAAATACATAAACCAATATATGTAAAATTATTCACTTAATCATGCATATAATTACTTCAATATAATGAACTTATATATATTGGGGATTATTGTTTAATATGATTATTTATGCAGTAAATAATACAAAGTTTCGTAAAACCCTAATTGGTTAATATGTCTCTTCTACTTACGGTACATTCCTTAGACAATAACATTGGGCCTCCTTGGCTTAACTGATTAACTGATGAGGATTCATAATTTACAACTCAGGCTGATATACAAGGGGCCTTGGAGTTTCTTAGAAAAAAAAATGTATCAACATGGCCTCTGAGTTGTTCATAAAATATATATGAATAATAATTGATATAAAGGCCTTAGGAATTCTTTTTAACCCCAATAGTCCTGACAACACTAAACAGTTCAAACAAAATGTGTTCCCATGGGGGTAGTAGTCCTTCAATGTACAGCAACCCCCCCCCATCCTCCTCCCCCCATCCTCCTCCCCTCACATCCACATCATTTTATTGTGTGACCAATACCATCCAAATAATTCTTACTTTCATTTCCAAAAGTATCCATCTACAAGGAGACCTGTATAGATCAAATTATGGCACCAATGAGGATGGAGGAGGACCGGAGTCACATGACTGAGAAGATACTAAACCTCACCCTGGAGATCATCTACCTGCTGACCGGAGAGGTGAGGAGGATTCTGGGAGGTCACATGACATCACTCTTATCTCTATTAATAATACACAGACCTGACCGGAGAGGTGAGGAGGATTCTGGGAGGTCACATGACATCACTCTTATCTCTATTAACAAACCACAGACCTGACCGGAGAGGTGAGGAGGATTCTGGGAGGTCACATGACATCACTCTTATCTCTATTAATAAAACACAGACCTGACTGAAGAGGTGAGGAGGATTCTGGGAGGTCACATGACATCACTCTTATCTCTATTAATAATACACAGACCTGACCGGAGAGGTGAGGAGGATTCTGGGAGGTCACATGACATCACTCTTATCTCTATTAACAAACCACAGACCTGACCGGAGAGGTGAGGAGGATTCTGGGAGGTCACATGACATCACTCTTATCTCTATTAATAAAACACAGACCTGACCGGAGAGGTGAGGAGGATTCTGGGAGGTCACATGACATCACTCTTATCTCTATTAATAAAACACAGACCTGACCGGAGAGGTGAGGAGGATTCTGGGAGGTCACATGACATCACTCTTATCTCTATTAATAAAACACAGACCTGACTGAAGAGGTGAGGAGGATTCTGGGAGGTCACATGACATCACTCTTATCTCTATTAATAAAACACAGACCTGACCGGAGAGGTGAGGAGGATTCTGGGAGGTCACATGACATCACTCTTATCTCTATTAATAATACACAGACCTGACCGGAGAGGTGAGGAGGATTCTGGGAGGTCACATGACATCACTCTTATCTCTATTAATAAAACACAGACCTGACCGGAGAGGTGAGGAGGATTCTGGGAGGTCACATGACATCACTCTTATCTCTATTAACAAAACACAGACCTGACCGGAGAGGTGAGGAGGATTCTGGGAGGTCACATGACATCACTCTTATCTCTATTAACAAACCACAGACCTGACCGGAGAGGTGAGGAGGATTCTGGGAGGTCACATGACATCACTCTTATCTCTATTAATAAAACACAGACCTGACTGAAGAGGTGAGGAGGATTCTGGGAGGTCACATGACATCACTCTTATCTCTATTAACAAAACACAGACCTGACCGGAGAGGTGAGGAGGATTCTGGGAGGTCACATGACATCACTCTTATCTCTATTAATAAAACACAGACCTGACCGGAGAGGTGAGGAGGATTCTGGGAGGTCACATGACATCACTCTTATCTCTATTAATAATACACAGACCTGACCGGAGAGGTGAGGAGGATTCTGGGAGGTCACATGACATCACTCTTATCTCTATTAATAAAACACAGACCTGACCGGAGAGGTGAGGAGGATTCTGGGAGTCTAACATGATATTCCTATTGGTTCCTCAATACAGAGATTTCCTCTTGTGAAGTCAGGTGATCATATGACCATCACAGTGCCTCCATGTGACTCCCTAAAACCTGAGAGACACAACATGGAGAAGATTCTAGAAGTCACCCAGAAGATGATGGAGCTGCTGACAGGAGAGGTGAGGAGGATTCTGGGACATTATCCAGTAACAGACAAGGGATGTGTCTGGATGGTGACTGTATCATTGTGTGTGTCAGGTTCCTATAAGGTGTCAGGATGTCACTGTCTATTTCTCCATGGAGGAGTGGGAGTATTTAGAAGGACACAAGGATCTCTACAAGGACGTCATGATGGACAATCAGCCGCCCCTCACATCACCGGGTAAGAGGAGACTTTATTGTAAAGGAGAGAGCAGTACGGAGGGTCCACCTAGATCCCCCATCATCTGATAAACACATAGAAACAATGTATTCAGTCAGTGTGTGTGTTTCCTACAGATGGATCCAGTAATGGGAACCCACCAGAGAGATGTCCCCGTCCTCTGTATTCCCGGGATTCCACACAGGAAGGTCACACCATCCCTCACCATCATCAGGTAGATGAGGAACAATCACTGATAGTATCATTAGGATCTGTACATTATCTGCATTGTTACCATTGATGTCATTTTTATTCTATATTCAGAGTGGAAACCTGAAAGATCCTAAAGTTGAGGTCAAAGCAGAAGAAGAAGAAGAGACGTATATGAAGGATGATCAGCAGTCTATGGAGGAGGATGGAATAACGGCAACATTTATGGAGGAGGACACATCTACAGAGATCAGCACAGGTGGATCATTAACACTAAATAGATTCCTCCGCCCATACTGCTCACTGATTGGTCCAGAGTGGGGAAAGGACTGGGTGAAATCAGCCTGTTGCCACTGATTACTGATATTGTACATTACATACTCCTGACTCCTGCAATATGTACTCTATGTTGTACATTACATACTCCTGACCCCTGCACTATATAACCTATATTGTACATGACATACTCCTGACCCCTGGTCTTTATACTGTATGCTGTACATGACATACTCCTGACCCCTGCACTATATACTCTCTGTTGTACATTTTCTACTTCTGACACCTGCACAATATACTCCATGGTGTACATTACATAATCCTGACCACTGCAATATATACAATATGTTGTACATTTCATACTCCTGACTTCTGCTCTCTCCCCTATAAACTACAGAAAATTGTTTCCATTCTTACCGTAATTTTCCTTTCCTGGAAGCTCATCATGTCAGCCTACAAATGGGTTAGCCCCACCCCTCTGACCCCGACAAGACAACCCCTTGCTTAAAGTGGATGTAAACCCCATTTTTTTTTTAATGAAGACTTCTACCTGGTAGAGTAGAGGATGTCATGTCATCTGTGCTCAGTCTTGTCACAAAGAGTTAATCCTCTTCTCTTTACACACAGATAAATGTGTGCCGGTTTCTTCCCCGTGCTGTGAGTGACGGCTCATTTCCTTATCTCATGCAGGAGCAGACCCAGCTTCCCATCCCCCCCTCACAGCGTCTCACAGCTATCCCGAAATCTCCACTACAGCCTGTGTTCTAAGGGTGTGGCACAAGCGCAGGAGCTGCTCGTTATAAGGCACTACAGAGCACGCTTTAATTAATTATTTTTCACACATTTCAGGGTTTTTTGCCTTATAATGAGCAGCTCCTAATATAAATAATAGTCATTTGTGCGGGTAAGGGAAGTCCTTCTACATGCGCAGGAGTCACGGGGGGCCGTGAGCGTGCTCTGCTTCTGCCCAGAACATGCTCTGTGTCCCCTGTGCATGCACTTCTCATTATAGCAAGCGCGAGGTCCGTCCTCGTGACGCTGGCTGGCCAAGGGGAGTGTAGTGACGTCTTGAGTCCAGGTGCCGGAGCATAGACCCACCCATCGAATCCGGAGATATGCGGGGCTCCGTGTGAAGAAGGGGTGACTTTTAACAGGTAGAGATACATGCAGGAGACGTATACATATATACTTTAGTATGATGGCAATAGTTTAGAATCATGAGTATTGGGTTTACATCCACTTTAAATAAAAGGAGGACCTCCCTATACCCCCATGTTCCTAACACTCCTCGCGACGGAACAGCAGGGCGGGAAACCCTAGGCTGACATGATGAGCTCCCAGGAAAGGAAAATTACGGTAAGTATGGCAACAATTTTCCGTATTCCTGGAGCTAATCATGTCAGCCTACGAATGGGAAATGATTAGCATTCAAACAAGAAAAGGGCGGGATCAAAAACCGAAAAATAAGACGCCACACAGACTGAATGCAAAAGAAATAACATAGTTACATAGTAGGTGAGGTTGAAAAAAGACACAAGTCCATCAAGTCCAACCTATGTGTGTGATTATGTGTCAGTATTACATTACATATCCCTGTATGTTGCGGTCATTCAGGTGATTATCTAATAGTTTCTTGAAGCTATCAATGCTCCCCGCTGAGACCACCGCCTGTGGAAGGGAATTCCACATCCTTGCCGCTTTTACATGAAAGAATCCTCTACGTAGTTTAAGGTTAAACCTATTTTCTTCTAATTGTAATGAGTGGCCACGAGTCTTATTAAACTCTCTTCTGCGAAAAAGTTTTATCCCTATTGTGGGGTCACCAGTCCGGTATTTATATATTGTGGGGTCACCAGTCCGGTATTTATATATTGTGGGGTCACCAGTCCGGTATTTATATATTGTGGGGTCACCAGTCCGGTATTTGTATATTGTGGGGTCACCAGTCCGATATTTGTAAAATGAAATCATATCCCCTCTCAAGCGTCTCTTCTCCAGAGAGAATAAGTTCAGAGCTCACAACCTTTCCTTATAACTAAGATCCTCCAGACCCTTTATTAGCTTTGTTGCCCTTCTTTGTAGTCGCTCCATTTCCAGTACATCCTTCCTGAGGACTGGTGCCCAGAACTGGACAGCATACTCCAGGTGCGGCCGGACCAGAGTCTTGTAGAGCGGGAGAATTATCGTTTTATCTCTGGAGTTGATCCCCTTTTTAATGCCAATATTCTGTTTGCTTTATTAGCAGCAGCTTGGCATTGCATGTCATTGCTGAGCCTCTCATCTACTAGGACCCCCAGGTCCTTTTCCATCCTAGATCCCCCCAGAGCTTCCCCCCAGTCTATAGATTGCATTCAGATTTTTGCCACCAAAATGCATTATTTTACATTTTTCTACATTGAACCTCATTTGCCATGTAGTCGCCCACCCCATTAATTTATAAGGTTTCCACATCCTGCGGAGAAGTTATTGCCCTGCTTAGCTTAGTATCGTCCACAAATACAGAGATTGAACTGTTTATCCCATCCTCCAGATCGTTTATGAACACATTAAATAGGATTGGTCCCAGCACAGAACCCTGGGGGACCCCACTACCCAC
Source organism: Lithobates clamitans (assembly GCA_037952925.1). NCBI lineage: Eukaryota > Metazoa > Chordata > Amphibia > Anura > Ranidae > Lithobates > Lithobates clamitans. The sequence goes on along the minus strand of JBBGZY010001363.1, from coordinate 286,391 downwards.
CCCTGACCATTCCGAGTACTCCCCATTTATCACCACCCTCTGAACTCGCCCTTGTAGCCAGTTTTCAATCCAGGTACTCACCCTATGGTCCATGCCAACGCACCTTATTTTGTACAGTAAACGTTTATGGGGAACTGTGTCAAATGCTTTTGCAAAATCCAGATACACCACGTCTACGGGCCTTCCTTTATCTAGATGGCAACTCACCTCCTCATAGAAGGTTAATAGATTGGTTTGGCAAGAACGATTCTTCATGAATCCATGCTGATTACTGCTAATGATATCGTTCTTATTACTAAAATCTTCTATATAGTCCCTTATCATCCCCTCCAAGAGTTTACATACTATTGATGTTAGGCTAACTGGTCTGTAATTCCCAGGCATGTATTTTGGGCCCTTTTTAAATATTGGTGCTACATTGGCTTTTCTCTAATCAGCTGGTACCATTCTAGTCAGTAGACTGTCTGTAAAAATTAGGAACAACGGTCTGGCAATCACTTGACTGAGTTCCCTAAGTACCCTCGGATGCAAGCCATCTGGTCCCAGTGATTTATTAATGTTAAGTTTCTCAAGTCTAATTTTAATTCCGTCCTCTGTTAACCATGGAGGTGCTTCCTGTGTTGTGTCCTGAGGATAAACACTGCAGTTTTGGTTACTGAAGCCCCCCGATTCACTCGTGAAGACTGAGGAGAAGAATAAATTCAATACCTTCACCATCTCCCCATCCTTTGTAACCAGATGTCTTTCCTCATTCTTAATGGGGCCAATATGGTCTGTCCTCCCTTTTTTACTGTTTACATACTTAAAGAATTTCTTGGGATTTTTTTGCTCTCCTCCGCTATGTGTCTTTCATGTTCTATCTTAGCCATCCTAATTGCGCCCTTACATTTCTTGTTGCATTCTTTATAAAGTCTGAATGCTGAGGATAATCCCTCAACCTTGTATTTTTTGAAGGCCTTCTCCTTTGCTTTTATATGCATTTTTACATTGGAGTTAAGCCACCCAGGACTTTTTTTCGCTTTTTTAAATTTATTACCCAATGGGATACATTGGCTAATGCCCTTATTTAATATGCTCTTAAAGTGAACTCCTCTCTCCTCCGTATTCTTTGTTCCTAATATTTTATCCCAGTTTATGCCTTTTAGTAAGGTTTGTAGTTTAGGGAAGTTGGCTCTTTTGAAATTCAGTGTCTTTGTGTTCCCTTCATGTTTCCTATTTGTGTAATTTATACTGAAACTAATTGACCTGTGATCGCTGTTCCCTAAATTGCCCCGTATTTCCACATCTGTGATCAGGTCTGTATTGTTGGTAATCAGTAGATCTAGTAATGTTTTATTTCTAGTTGGTGCGTCTACCATCTGACCCATAAAATTGTCCTGCAAGACATTAGGGAACTGGCGAGCCTTAAATGAATGCGCGGTTCCCTCCGCCCAGTCTATGTCTGGATAATTAAAATCCCCCATTATGATAACACTTCCCATCCTTGCTGCTAATCCAATTTGTGGTAGGAGATCCGTCTCCACTTCCTCCCTCAGGTTAGGGGGCCTATAGCATACTCCCAGTATTATTTTCCCCTTAGCTTCATCCCTTTGGAGCTCTACCCATCCATCCCTTTGGAGCTCTACCCAAAGGGTACATCAAACGGAAAGAGTGGAAGCAACCACCGAAGTGCCCAAAGCCTGTGAAGGGCCGTACATTACATTCAAACGGTAATGGCCAATGAAAGTGTTAGGGGACTTCCAGCTGGCAGCCTTACATACCACTTCTGCCGGAACCCTGGCATGACTTGACCATGAAGCTTTTATTGAATGTACCCAAACCTCCTCTGGATGGAGAAGACCTGAAGCTGCATATGCTCAATTTATGATATGGACTATCTACGAGGAAAGGATTCTAGGTGAGGCCACTTGACCTTTCCTAGGGCCTACTGGTAGGATGAACAAGTTATCCACTACTCTGAACTCCTCCGTTCTGCTCAGATACGTGGAAATAACCTGGAATACATCCACCCTTAACCAATCTTCTTGTTCCGAGACTGAAGACAATGAAGGCAGCACCACAATTTATATGAAAAGGAAAAGCCACCTTTGGAAGAAAAGACGGCACTGGCCCACTCTGTCCTGATCTAGCTGAAAAAGCTTGGATTTCTGAAACACGCCTGACCGTTGTTGTTGCTCTTTTAAAAGACCGCCTTCAAGGTCATGAAGAATAACAAGATGTCTTCATCCGGCCAGAAGAGCTCTCTCAATAAAGCTCAAAGAACTAGCGGCAGATCTCATTTTGGAAAAAAAGGTCTAATTGGAGGCCTCAGCTTTGGGGCTGAATGTATAAAACGTGCCACCAAAGGATCTTCTGCCCAACGAACTCCTGTTAAAGCTGAAATGGCCAACAGCTGGACCCTGACTGTATTGTAGCTAAGTCCTTTGTTTAGAGCTGACTGCAATAACTCCAAGACATTGTTCTGTTAAGGAGACTCAGGATTGAACTGATTAACTGCTGCCACCTCAAAGAACTTTTTCCACCCTCTGTAGTACGTAGAGTTTGATGATATTTTCCGAGATCTCCGCAATGTCTTTTGAACCCCTCTGTTATGCCCATCTGGGAAAGCCTGTGCCTTACAATAGCCAAGCGTAAAATTGAGCCGAGCCACACTGGAGTGCAGCATGCCGCCCTGGAGAAGATCTCTGACCTTTGGAAGTGCCACCCTTGGAGCTATCAATAACTGCTTTAGCAGCGGGAGCCATGGACGGTTGGGCCAGAATGGGGCGATCACAATGGCCATCACATCCTCCTGACGAATTTTGGAGTAGCGTCTTCAGGATTAAGGAAGTTGGGGGAAAAACATATACCATCTGGAAATTTCAGCTCATCTTGACAGCGCATCTTGACCCCTGGCTCTGGGATGGAAGAACCTGGAGGAAAAACACCGGCAACTGGACATTGAGAAACCATTAAGTGCACCTCTGGTGTGCCCCACTGAGCGAATAGTCGTAGGAGAAACTTCAGATTCAACATCCATTCGTTCTGATCTAGAAAGTGTCTGCCTAAGGTGTCTGCTCTTGTATTCTGTACCCCCGGAAGGTAAGAGGCTGATAAGAACAACAGACTGCCCTCTGCCCAATGAAAGATCTGCACTACAATCTGCAGAAGAGGTAGACTCCTTGTTCCTCCCTGATTGGACATGTGCTACTGCCATTCTGTTATCTATTAGAATCCTCGCATGACAGCCCTGAAATAATGGCACTAAAGCCAGCAAAGGTTCTTGTGCTGCCATCAACTCCAGACAATTGGAGGAATGAGGAATCACTCCTTCCCATCTTCCTTGGGCCATCTGGTCCTGACAGTGCACTCCCCCAACCCTTTAGGCTCGCGTCGGAAGTAAGTGTGATCACTTGTGTGACTAAAAGCGGAAGGCATTGCTTCAGGTTGGATGGTTTAGTCCACCATGTCAGAGCTTGTTTGACAAAATGGGGCAGCACTATTTGCTGACATAGAGAACTTCTGTCCCAGTGCTGGAGGAAAGCAAACTGAACGTGTCTGAGATGCCATTGCGTCCAAGCCACTGTGGGCACTGCTGCTTTCTACAGCCCCAAGACCCTCATACAATGCCTCGCTGATACTGAAAAATTAATCTTCAGAGCTCAGACTGTCGAGGTTAAGAGGGATATCTTCTTCGGAAGGAACACTTTTCCCACCCCTATGTCGAATATGACCCCCAGATATTCCAACCTCTGTGAGGAAATCAGCTGGCTTTCGTTGAACTGACACAACTGCTCCCACACTCAAAAGATCTTGAATGTAGGCCTCTAGTGTGTTCCTCTCTGCCTTCCTGGAGGGCAAGTGAGTTTTTACAAAATGATTCCCCGGAGGATGGTGTTCCCATTCTAGCCGATATCTATTTCTCACCACTGGGCGGGCCGACCTTCAGAAATATCCCACTGTAGCCTTTGCACCTTGGGTAAACTTGGGCTTCTGACCTTTGTTAGCAGATTGGGAAACCCATCAGGGCTGTCGCAGAAACTCCCTTCAGGGCCTTGCCTCTTGGAACTGTCCCCTTGATCTCCCAGTGGGATGAAAGGTCTGCTGCCTCTTCCTCCTTTCTTGCGGGATAAGAGTTGACTTTCTGCCTGTTACACGCTGGATGTCCTCTTCCAGAGTCTTGCCAAACAAGACCTTACCGACATACGGCACTGAGCATAGGCCCTGTTTAGATGCACTATCTGCCGTCCAGTGTTTCAATCACAGAGCCATTTTGGCTGCCACAGAATGCGCCATCACTCTGGCCGACAACCGAACAAGGTCCGCCGGCTGCTTCAGCCACAAAATCTGCTGCTGATTTAAGGTCTGCTAAGGTTGAAATGAAAGACTCTTGCCCACTCTCCAACTCCTTTAACTGCAACATCCAAGCTGTTAAAGCTCTGGCCACTGACATGAAGGCTGCTGTAGTCTTACAGGCTGCCCTTGCTGAGAGGTAGACTGTTAGTAGACTGTTTTGAGCTCTGCATCCAACCTTCTGTCCATTACATCACAGAATGCTACAGAATCATCAAGCAGCAGTGCCACATGCCGTGCCAATCTCTGGAGAGATACATCTACCCTTGGAGCACTCTCCCATATCTCCGAGTCCTCGGAACGGGTAGTTTTGCAATCCTATTCTGGAGACTTGTGTTGTCTTGTCTGGTTTCGGCCACTCCTCCATCAATTCCTGGATCTCATGCATAACAGGAAAATTAGGCAACACCTTCTTTAAATTAGGAAAATACTTCCTTATCTTCTGTGAAGGATAAGATGGCTCCTCCTCCCAGGCAACCGCATGCTTCACAGCCGTGACAAAAGGCATATGACTCCTCCTGATCCTCCTCTTCTGGAGATGACTCTGCCTCCCCCTGGTCATGTTCTGGTAGTGGCGACACATCCTGAGTCTCAGTCAAGGGACCTAGTCCCCTTGAAGATGGCTTTACCGAGACCTCTTTAAGGCCCTCTGCCACTGCCCGACAGATGTACTTCTGCATCTGCTGAGACTCGCCACTCTGTCTTGTGCTGCTTCTTAAAAACACTCTTCACACACCAATTTTGAGGCAATGGCAGGCGAACCACATTACCAGCAGACCCCTGCAGCTGGCTTTGTGGCAGAACACCTAGCAGATCCTGAAGGATGATGAACTGGAGACCGAGAGCGCACCCTTCTGGAGCTTCCTGAACCATGGCCAGTTTCTCACCGAGAGGAAGAATGGTGACCAGAAGTTCCTGGCGATGAACGCCTGGACTTTGATTTATATTTTCCCCTGCAGGTGATAGGAAAAAAATAGGTCTTAGCACTCTTTTCTACAAGAAAAACAAAAGGGGTGCAATCGTCATCAAGCCTTCTCCCTATCTGGAGGAGTCCGATCTTCGTGCCTCACCTTCAGGTCTTGGAGAACTCATTGTAAACTCCTTTGCTAACATAAAGAAGGGGTCAGCATGGCTATTCATCCCCAGCACCCTTATAGGCAGAGCAACCACGTGGCTGCTGGCAAGAAACTTACTTACCTCTGGTTGGCTGCATATACAGCATGTCCCCTATGGATAGCTGACCTTCCTCCTATTTAAGTGGAAACTCCCACCCCCAGGGCGGAACCTACACTAGGCAGCGTCTGGCACTCTGGAAAATGGCACTCTGACCTCCCGGAAGTCCGGAAGTGAGGACATTTCTGCCGGAAGTGTCACCGCCGCCATATTGCAACAGGGCAGGACCAGGAACAGACCCAGGAAACTACTCTCCCCTGGTCCCAGAACCCCACCAACGCCCAGCAAGGAGAGGAGAATTGGGGAAAAAAGCCATGCCACCACTCACCACGGACCGTCAGAAGCACCATTTAGGCTGCATATATCTGCCCGGGCACCAGGGCACTTCTGCAGGAAAAGATTTACCTCTGTCCAGGAGCCTTCCACCTGGAGAGGTCAAACCAGGTAGGAGAGGTAGGGATTTTCACTTATTAGTAGCAGGATTGCTGTCCCTGGAGCGAGGACAAAAAAGGAACATGGGGATATAGGGAGGCCCTCCTTTTATTTAAGCAGGGGGTTGTCCTGTGCGGATCAGAGGGATGGAACTGACCCATTCGTAGTCTGATATGATTAGCTCCCAGGAATAATATGTATTCTCTTTTCTTACACCCATTTTCTACCAGCTGCACATTTGATATCTGATGATTTGATTGGAGCACAGACTTTTACATGGTGTGATAACATCCTCATACTTTGGAACCTTAAACAGAAGGTGATAATGAGGGAGGAGTCAGTAACCCAATGATGGTGGGCTTCAGGATCAGTCCAGTCTTCATCTTGGTTGTTCTTCCCCCATGCTCACTCTCTGACCTCTGGTGGGGCTCAGCCCCACTGTTATTCATGACTAAATCATGGACTAAATAAGGAAGTGCAGGACTTCTTGTGTTGGGAAGATGGCAATGAGTGATAGAGGGGGTGGGGACACTCGTCCTATAATCCCCTGATCACTGTCACTCCTATAAAAGACAGTTCTCGTTGTTTCCTCACTCTCTGACTAAGGTCCATGAATAAAGAAATGATCTGGTAGGAGATCAGATGACCTGTTTACTAATTTCCTTGTGGGTGGAATTGTAAGATCCTCAGAGACAAAGCTGCCTGATGTGGGCGGAGTCCTAGTTTAGGGGAACCAATCTGCTCATGTCTAGTAATAATCTTTGTATTTCTATTTTAGTAGATGGACGGGAGATGAGGAAAACCTCAGAGGATTGTCTCACTTTGTCTCCAGACTGTAAAGTAGAAGATGAGGACATCACACAGTATAGTCCAGGAGAAAACCCGACTACCTCAAATGTCCATCCGGCACCACACATTGTAGATGGACCATCGTATTCCTCTTATCCTGAGGAACCTCAGACTGTGAGGGATGGTGCCGTCCTTCCAACAGAGAAGAGGTTTTCCTGTACTGAGTGCGGGAAGTGTTTCCCTTCTAAATCCAAACTTAATGTGCATAAAAGAACTCACACGAGGGAGAAGCCGTATTCCTGTCCTGAGTGCGGAAAATGTTTTTCATTGAAGTCTCATCTTTACACACATCAGAGTTATCACATGGTGGTGAAGCCGTATTCCTGTCCTGAGTGCGGGAAATGTTGTGTAACAAAAGCAGATCTTGCTAAGCATCAAAGGTCTCACACGGGGGAGAAGCCGTATTCCTGTCCTGAATGTGGGAAATGTTTTTCACAGAAGTGCAGTCTTTACAAACATCAGAGATGTCACACGGGGGAGAAGCCGTATTCCTGTCCTAAGTGCGGGAAATGTTTTTCAGTGAAGTCCAGTCTAGACAGACATCAGAGATGTCACACAGGGGAGAAGCCGTATTCCTGTCCTAAGTGTGGGAAATGTTTTTCAGTTAAGTCCAGTCTAGACATACATCAGAGATCTCACACTGGGGAGAAGCCGTATTCTTGTCCTAAGTGCGGGAAGTGTTTTTCAGTGAAGTCCAGTCTAGACATACATCAGAGATCTCACACGGGGGAGAAGCCGTATTCCTGTCCTGAGTGCGGAAAATGTTTTTCATTGAAGTACAATCTTTACACACATCAGAGATCTCACACGGGGGAGAAGCCGTATTCCTGTCCTGAGTGCGGGAAATGTTTTTCAGTAAAGTCCAGTCTTTCCACACATCAGAGATCTCATACGGGGGAGAAGACACTTTCCTGTCCTGAGTGAGGGAGTTGTTCCTCACTGAAGTCCTGTCTTCCTGTACATCAGGGATCCCACACAACTCTTGAGGTGTATTAGGGCCTTGAGTGCGGTAAATGTCTTCTATGTGAATGTTGCTGGACATCACAGCTCTCATATGGGGAAGAAGCACACCCTAATATACACCTCAGATATACTCCATGGCTGATCTTCATCAGTTCATAAGGAGATCAGAGATCACCAAAGACATGGATGAAGTCTTATACCTTCTCTCACACATCCCCCTCTATTACGGCTCACCGAAGCTTTAACACCTTACACTTCCTTTCTACTCCAAATGTGACCCTCTTCTTGTAACTGTCCGCCCTCCCGGCTTCTCACTATTTGGGGCACCTAAGGGGCCCCCTTTTTCTGCCTCACTCGCAGACATTGTGATCGGTTATCTTTGTGTTCTGGACATCGAATGTCTTCTGTTCTCTAACAATGTAGCTTTTGTTGGACTCACCTCAATACGATGTACTAAGCTCTCCCGAAATCAGGGACTGGACCTTTCTCAAGATGTTTCATTGTCTACCAGTCACACATTTTACTGTACCATGTCCATTCTGCAAATAAAGAGAGAAGAACAAGAAAAATAGAAATGGAGTCCTTGCGTTTCATTGGCTGAGTACATTTTGTGGTGGAAGCTTTCACAAACATTTAGAGGTCTATTAAAAAAAATAAATGAACAAATGTGACCGGCACTCCCCCGTGTGAGATCTCTGAATACTGCAACGTTCGCAGAGTCAGGCCTGATCCCTGCGAATGCTAACAGTTTTGTTGGTAGTGTTTGAATCAGTCACTAACAGTCAGGAGCTTTTTTCCCTGTGAGTCTCACTAGTGTACCACTAAATTTAGAGCCCAAAATGACTAATTGAAGGTACAGTAGTGAAGAGGCCTACACGTTTCCAAGCATGACAGATAGTGAAGAGGAAGTCACTCATCTGTCAGATTCAGGCTCAGAATACGATCCTGTAGACCAGTGGTCATCAACCCTGTCCTCGGGGCCCACTAACAGCCCAGGTTTTATGTATTACCTTGGGGGGAGATGCAGACTAGAATACTGCAATCACTGAGCAGCAAATGATATCACCTGTGATATATTTCAGTTATCTTGCAAACCTGGCCTGTTAGTGGGCCCTGAGGACAGGGTTGATGACCACTGCTGTAGACGACAGCGGCTCCATGACAGATAGCTCTGACGACGGAGTTGTGGTCCCTGCCAAGGTCAGGCGTACCAAACCCTGATCTTCTGCTGTCGTTGAGGTGCAAGAACCGCAGGGCTCTCGTATGGAGCAGAGAGGTACTAGTGCCGCTCATCCTTCTGGTGAACTGGCAAGCACCAGCGGCCTAGTACACCCTGGTTGTACATCCAGCACTGCAGTAACACTTGGTGATGTGATGAGTCCCATAAGTGCAGTTCAAGCTGGCGAGGTGGCAAGCACATGTAGTGTCCCGCTGCCACCAAGAAGAAGTCAAAGACAGGCCTGTCGAGCCCATAGTGCCCTTCCTGCAGAATTTGCCAATCCTAATTGGGAACCCACCACTTCTGCAGCGCCCGTACTTCCCCCATTCACTGGCCAACGCGGAATTCAGGTGGAAACAGTTGATTTTACATCACTTGATTTTTATTCGCTGTTTTTCACCGAAGATCTCTATAGATCTATTGTGGACCAAAGCAATTTGTATGCTGGTCAATACATTGCCGCTAATCCCCAGTCCTCCCTTGTCAGAGATTGGAAACCAATTATGGTTTCCAAATTTAAGGCCTTTCCCTCAACATGGGCGTAACTAAAAAGAGTGAGTTGCGGTCATATTGGTCCACTGACCCAATTCACCATATGCCCGTGTTCTCTGCTTCCATGGCCAGGGTCACGATACGAGCAGATCTTGCGGTTCATGCACTTCAACAATGAACTCTGTCTTCCTAGTGGAGACCCTGGATACGATCGGCTCAACAAAATTCGGCCCCTCGTAAACCACTTCAACCAACGTTTTGCAGACTTGTTTACTCCCCATCAAGTTGTCTGCTTTGATGAGTCCCTGATTACGTTTTCTGGCCACTTGTCATTCAAACAGTACCTTCCCAGCAAGCGTGCCAGATACGGGGTCAAGATGTATAAGCTCTGTGACAGGGCCACAGGCTTCACATGTAGTTTTATGGTTTACGAGGGAAGAGATAGTTCCGTAGAGCCGGAGAACTGCCCAGATTACATAGGGAGCACTGGTAAGATTGTGTGGGACTTGGTGTCACCGTTATTCGGAAAGGGGTACCACTTGTACATGGACAATTATTACACGAGCGTGACACTTTTTAGTCACTTGTTTGATTATCATATTGCCGCATGTGGCACCGTGCGACCTAATCGCCGGGGCTTTCCCCAGCGGCTTGTAGAGTCCCGTCTTAGGCTGGGGGAGAGAGCCTGCTTGCAGTGTAATAATTTGCTCGCTGTAAAGTGGAGGGATAATAAGAATGTTTTCGTTCTCACCTCCCTTCATGCAGACATGACGGTCCAAATTCCTACGGTGACTGGTGTTGTGGAGAAACCCCTCTGTGTCCACGAATATAACCTTAATATGGGAGGGGTGGACCTCAACGACCAGTTGTTGGCGCCGTACCTAGTTGCCCGTAAGGCCAGATGCTGGTACAAGAAAGTGTCTGTATACTTATTTCAATTGGCTTTGCTGAACGCTCATGTGCTATACAGAGCTTCAGGACGGACTGGATCCTTCCTTAAATTCCAGGAAGAGATCGTCAGAGCCCTTCTGTTTCCAGACGGTGCTCCACCTCATCTTCCCAATCCAAATCCAGTAAGCCGGCTGCATGAGAGGCATTTTCTTTATGTCCTCCCGAGTACCCCTACCCAACGAGCCCCCCAAAAAAGATGTCGTTTCTGTCCTGGTCTTTGCATTGGTGAATGTTTTGAACGCTACCAAACACTAGTTGAGTATTAGCGTAGGGTACAGCATTGCACAGACTAGGCACACTTTCACAGGGTCTCCCAAGATGCCATCGCATTTTGAGAGACCCAAACCTGGAACCGTTACAGTTACAAATAAAAGTGTAAAAAAAAACAAAAAAAATATAAAATAAAAAAACAAAAATATTTGTCGTTTTTTGTTCTCTCTCTCTCTATTGTTCTGCTGTTTTTTACTTTATTCTATTCTGCAATGTTTTATTGTTATTATGTTTTATCATGTTTGCTTTTCAGGTATGTAATTTTTTTATACTTTACTTTTTACTGTGTTTTCTTGTTAACCATTTTTTTGTTTCCAGGTACGCCATTCAGCTGCAGCGCAGATTTATTCATCTTGACAGTACCAGCGTTTGCTCCCACGATACATAAAGCCGTGACTCCAGCGCTGTCGGAGGTGATTTCACCACCACAGTTAAAATAGAGCATATATGCCGAAGCATGGGGGCAGCAGGAGTGGAGGAGCGATTTGCTCCTAACTTTTGGGGCAGATGCCCCCATGCTTCGGCATATATATATTTTAGGCACAGGTTGCGTTAAAAAATGTTTTATTTTTTTTGTATATGCTTTGCAGGTATGGTAAGTCTTACTGTTATACTGTTACTTTGTTTTATTGTTAACCATCATTTGCTTAGCAGGTATGCCATTTGGCTGCAGCACTGATTTATTTATCTTGACAGCAGCAGCATTTGCTCCCACGATACATAAAGCTGTGACTCCAGAGCTGTAGGAGGTGATTTCACCACCACAGTTAAAAACAAAATGGTGCATGTATGCCCATCATTAGAAGTGGGTGGATGAAGGGAGGTATTCTAATGGTGGGCATACCCAGCGATCAATCTCTTTTTTTTGTTCAGCCCACAGGCTGCATGAAAAAAAAGTTTACAATATATGCCCAACAAGGACCAGCAACGTACTGGTATGTTGCTGCACGTTTGAGTGGTTATACCAGAATGATGCCTGCGGGTTTATGGATCATCTTGGTATCATTCTTTTCAGCCAGTGGTCGGCTTTCATGTAAAAGCAATCTTAGCGGCTAATTAGCCTCTAGACTGCTTTTACAAGCAGTGGGAGGGAATGACCTCCCCTCCCACCGTCTTTCATGGTTTTCTTGGGCTCTCCTGCCCCAACAGGGAACCCGAGAATGCAGAAAGAAACCGGAAGCTACAAGCATTTCACACCGATCTTGGTGTGGTCAGATGAGAGATCTAGGGTCTAATAGACCCCAATGTTTTCAAAAAAGAGTACCTGTCACTAATAGGGTTGGGCCAAACACCCCCCGGTTCAGTTCACATCCAGAACATGTGAACAGACCAAAAGTTTGCGCGAACATTCGAACACCGGTAATGTCTATGGGACTCGAACTTGAGAAAACAAAAGTGCGAATTTTAAAGGCTAATATACAAGTTATTGTCCTAAAATGGGTTTGGGGACCCGGGCCCTGCCCCAAGGTACATGTATCAATGCAAAAGAAAGTTTTAAAAAGGATGTTTTTCCGGGAGCAGTGATTTTAATGATGCTTAAAGTGAAAAAATAAAAGTGAAATATTCCTTTAAATATCGTACCTGGGGGGTGTCTATAGTATGCCTGTAAAGTGGCGCGTGTTTCCCGTGTTTAGAACAGTCCCTGCACAAAATTACATTTCTAAAGGAATAAAAGTCATTTAAAACTGCTTGCGGCTTTAATGCAATGTCGGGTCCCGGGAATATGAATGAAAATCAGTGAGACAAACAGCATGGGTACCCCCCAGTCCATTACCAGGCCCTTTGGGTCTTGTATGGATATTAAGGGGAACCCCGAACCCAAATTAAAAAAAGAAAATGCATTGAGCCCCCAGGCCCTTTATACTCTGAACAGCAGTATACAGGCTGTGCAAACAAGACAGGGACTGTAGGTTTGTTCTTATGTAAAATCTGTTTGTAATTTGGAACAGGTACATTTTGTAAGTGCAGCTCCAGCCAAAAAATCTATTTTAAAGCGTTTTGGAAAACATAGGGAAGGGTTATCACCCCTGTAACATTTGTTTTGCTATCTGTGCCCCTGTTCAGAAGATTTCACCTCACTTTCTGTCCCAATGACAATTGGATTTTGAAAATTTGGGGTTTTTAAGGGAAACAAGGATTGGTGATAAATCAGTGGAGGAGACACCTTTTTCCCATATTAACTCTTACAGGAGAGAATTTCCCTTCCTAGGGGTAGATTTCCTCTCACTTCCTGTTGTCTCCCTCCATTTGTAAGTAGAAGTCGTTTGTAAGTCGGATGGTTGAAAGTAGGGGCCTGCCCTATATACTCTGCAGAAAATTGGGCCTTAGGTGTTGGTGGTACCAGAACACTATAAGCCCTCACAGTTACTCTTGCTGGGCGCTGGAAAGGGCCCTGCTGTGAAATATTATATCAAGAATTGTAATTACACTCCCCTGTTAAACAGGAGCAGAAAAATTCGGCTTTCGGCACTGGTGCTGGTGCCACAACACTGTAAACCCTCACAGATTCTGTTGTTGAGTGCAGGAATGAGCCCAGCTGTGAAATATTAGATTTAAAAATTGTAATTACGCGCCCCTGTTAAGCAGGGGCAGAAAAATTGGGCTTTAGGCACTGGTGCTGGTGCCACAACACTGCAACCCCTCACAGATACTCTAGTTGAGTGCAGGAATGAGCCCTGCTGTAAAATGCTACAGCAAAAATTGTAATTATTCACCCCTGTTAAACAAGTGCAGAAAATTGGGCTTTAGGCACTGGGGCTGGTGCCCAGAACCATAAATGTTCTTAGTAGCTATCAACATGAACATTGAGGAGGAATAGGATAGTCACTCGGCATAACAGGATAGTCACTCAGTATCAGCATAGGCAGTCTTCAAGGGATCTCACATTCATAAATAAAGTAGTCGGTTACATCAGCATCAGGTGCTTAGTAGCTGGTGATCCAAGACTGGTTCATTTTTATGAAGGTGAGCCGATCAACTGAGACGGTGGACAGGCACACTCTGTGATTGGTTACAAAGCCTCCAGCGGCACTGAATGTGCGTTCCGAAAGAACACTGGATGCAGGACAGGCCAGTAGCTCAATTGCAAACTGCAAGCTTTGGCCAGTGATCCATCCTCAAGACCCAGTAACCCAGTGGATTTTCGGTTGAAAAGGTCTCCAAGTCTGATCTTGCCCCTAGGTATTCCTGCACCATGTACAACAGACGCTGGCGATGGTTGCTGGAACCGATCATACCTTGGGGCTGCGGACTAAAAAATTGTCTGAACGCATCGGTCAGACGGCCACCTTCTCCACCGCTCCTTCTGTGACTGACCGAAGCCTCAGCAACACGTTGTCCAGGACCAGGAATTTGTACCCTCCCAGGCTCTGGAAACGCGTTGCACAAACCTTTCTGCAAGGCCTCCTGAAGATGTTTCATCCTCTGCGACGGCTGGATACGTTCCGCAACCTTACCCTTGTAACATGGATCAATAAGGGTTGCCAGCCAGTAATGATCCCTCTCCTTGATCACACAAATCCGAGGGTCCTTTCACAGGCTTTGCAGGATCAGGGAGGCCATGCAGCATAGGTTTGCTGAGGCATTCGATCCAGAGTCCTCTGGGTCACTAAGGACGACCTGATCTGCAGCCACCTCCTCCCAGCCACATACAAGTCCATGGTTTTCTGGGGATTGTACACGATCCCTTGAAGACTGCTGCTGATGCTGAGTGCTAAGCTCCACTTCCATGCTGATACAATCCTTATCCTCCTCCTCTTCCTGTGATGTCAGCGGGCCCGCAGGAATACTGTCTGGATAAAGGGGGCCTTGAGAGGTAAGGAAGTCCTGCTCTTCCTCCCTCTGTTCTGCCCCAAGTGCCCTGTCCATTATTCCTCGCAGCGTGTGCTCCAACAGGTAGACAAGAGGGACAGTATCACTGATGCATGCACTGTCACTGCTCACCATCCTCGTGGCCTCCTCAAATGGTGACAGGACAGTGCATGCATCCTTGTTAATGAGCCACTGGCATGGCGAAAAAAAAACCAAGCTCCCCTGACCCTGTCCTGGTGCCATACTTTCGCAGGTACTCGTTGATGGCCCTCTGCTGCGTGTGCAGCCGCTGCAGCATTGCCAACGTTGAGTTCCACCTGGTGGGCATGTCACAGATGAGGCGGTTCTTGGGCAGGTTGCATTCCTTTTGAAGGTCAGCCAGCCGAGCACTGGCATTATATGACCGGCGGAAATGCCCACAGACTTTCCTGGCCTGCCTCAGGAGATCCAGTAAGCCCGGGTACCTGCACAAAAACCGCTTTACCACCAAATTAAGGACGTGAGCCAAACAGGGCACATGGGTGAAGTGTCCCTGTTAGAGGGCGGAGAGGAGGTTGTTGCCATTGTCGCAAACCACCATCCCTGGCTGAAGCTGGCGTGGCATCAACCACCTCTGAGCCTGCCCCTGCAGAGCTGACAGAATCTCTGCCCCAGTATGGCTCCTGTCCCCTAAGCAGACCAACTCAAGCACCGCATGGCATCTTTTTGCCTGAGTGCTTGCGTAGCCTCTAGAACGCCTACGGAGCACCGTTGGTTCTGAGGACAAATCTGCACAGGAAGAGGCCATAGAGGAAGAAGAGGAGGGGGTGGAGGAGAGAGGTGTGGCAGAATCACCACTACCAGCATTTTGAAAGCATGGTAGCGGAACAAGCTCCAACAATACTGCACCCTGTCCTGCATCCTTCCCAGCTGCCAGCAGGGTTACCCAGTGCGCCGTGAAAGAAAGGTAATGTCCCTGGACCATGAGTTAGCGGTAATATGCACCTTACCGCTGACCGCCCTGTCCAACGAGACCAAGACATTGCCTTCCACATGTCGGTAGAAAGCCGGATTGCCTTATGAGAAAAAAATTGGCATTTGGGAACCTGCCACTGAGGTACCGCACCGCACATTCCACAAATTCTTGAAAGGGGGCAGAGTCTACCAGCTGAAAATGCAGCAGTTAGAGTGCTAGCAATTTAGCCAAACTAGCATTCAGCCGCTGAGCATGTGGATGGCTGGGACAGAATTTCTTTCGCCGGTTTAGCAACTGGGGTAGGGAAATTTTCCTGCTACAATCAGACGTTGGTGTAGGGATAGCAGATTGCCCGCAAGTACTTGGCACACCTAATTCTACACGTTCATTCCTGTCAGTGCAGGTTTCTGAGAGGACTGAAGGTATAGTGGGGTTGGAGATCCCAGCTGATGAGGAACAAGCAGAGGTCCTCCTTGTTCTTTGGTGTGGGACTTTTAAGTACTCTTGCCGTTGGACTGCATGGGAGCTCGACATATGTCTGGTCAATGTGCATGTGTTGCCCAACCGGCTGCTGTTTTGGCCATGCTTGATACGCTTCAGACATATGTTGCAAACAGCACTAGTGCGATCTGCTGCACATGTCTCAAAAAAGGCCCACACCAAAGAACTTTTGGAAAAACGTGCAGAGTCAGCAGCTCCCTGCACATGTGGAACTCTGTAGTGTGATGCAGTCGGTTGGCTGTCCTTAAGCTGGCCCCTGGAGGGCATCCTGCCTCATTGGAGATGTGCCTCCTCCTCTCTCCTATCAGGCACCCACGTAGAGTCAGTGACCTCATCATCCCCTCCCTCCTCGCCACTGGAGCAAACCTGGCAGTATGCTGCAGCTGGGGAAACATGACTGCCAGTTTCTTTCCCTTCTTAGGCACCCCCTCTTCTTTCTGGGCTCACGTTATTTGCCTTCATCCTCAACCTGGGTACCATCATCAGAGCCTTCAAAACACTGCGCATCCTCCTGCAGCAAGTACCCTACACTGTGGTCAACAAGTTCAGGGGACTCCTCAGGGCATGATGGTGGGGCTAGGGAAGGAGTGACTGATGACATTGAGCCGATGGAAGAGGCCGATTTGGCAGCTGCATTGGCAGACAAAGTAATCTGAGCCTGGGTGACAGAGGATGAGGACGGCTTGGTCATCCACTCTACCAACTCTTCTGCATGTTGTGGCTCAACACGGCCAGCTGCTGAAAAAAAGGACAAGCCTGCCCCACGGCCACGTGCTAAGGATGCACCGTGTCAACGACCAGCACTGTTTGCTCTAGACACAGAACCTGCTTGCCCTCTTTTAGTGGCCTGTGAGCGTCTGCCTCTCCTTGGTGGCCTTCCAGATATACTGTACAATTAGATTAGCAAAACAACGCCTGAAGTTTACTAAAAACAGTACACCAGGAATGGCCTACAAGTAAGGTATAGGCTTGGCTATACTACAATGCAGGGGATATATATTTTATGAACTGCAGCTTAGTGAGTCACTTGCCTGGCTGAAAGTGTCTTTGAACACGCACTCTGGCAATGGCCTACAGTCAGGTATAGGCTTGACTAGACTATATATATACAAGCCCTTTGTGTGTGTGTGTGTGTGTGTGTGTGTGTGTGTGTGTGTGTGTGTGTGTGTGTGTGTGTGTGTATATATATATATATATTAAATGAACTGCAGCTCAGTGAAAGTGTCTTTGAACACGCACTCAAGGAATGGCCTACAGTCAAATATAGGCTTGGCTGGAATACAATGCAGTGGATATATATTATATGAACTGCAGCTCAGTGAGTCACCTGCCTGGCTGAAATATATTAGAAAATAATACACCAGGAATGGTCTGCAGTGAGATGAAGCTAAACTGTATACAGTGTGTATATATATATATATATATATATATATATATAAAAAACTGGGATGCATATATATACAAAATACACTGCAGCTATCTAACTGTCTCGCCTGCCTGCCTGAAGTATATTAGCAACAAAACACCAGGAATTGCCTGCCTGCTCAAACTAAATGAAATGACAGTCTTTCTCTCTGAATGTGGGAACACACTACACACGGCCGACGTACAGGCGGCCTTATATAGTGTAGGGCGTGTACTT
This sequence comes from Lithobates clamitans, assembly GCA_037952925.1. Lineage (NCBI taxonomy): Eukaryota > Metazoa > Chordata > Amphibia > Anura > Ranidae > Lithobates > Lithobates clamitans. Next base: position 268,802 of record JBBGZY010001363.1, on the reverse strand, counting down.
AACATCCTGAGCCATAATTGGCCACAGGCACCCTGCCTTTGACCAATTATGGCTCTCTTCGCTGACGGCGCTGTTATTGGCCAAAGCATGCGGGTCATAGTGCATGCTTGGCCAATCATCAGCCAGCAATGCACTGCGATGACACAGTGCATTATGAGCCATGACGCGCCGCTCGAAATTTGGAGCGAACGGCCCATAATATTCGAAATTCGGCGAACAAGCGAACGCCCGATGTTCGAGTCAAACTCATGTACAACTCGAACAGACAGCCCATCCCTCGTCACTAACTATTGCTATCATAAGGGATATTTACATTTCCCGAGATAACAATAAAAAATGATAAAAAAAAATTAAAAGAACAGTTTAAAAATAAGATAAAAAAATTGTAAACAGCAATTGCACCATGCATGTGAGGTATCACCGCAAAGGTCAGATCGAGGGCAGTGATTTTAGCAGTAGACCTCCTCTGTAAATCTAAAGTGGTAACCTGTAAAGGCTTTTAAAGTCTTTTAAAAAATGTATGTAGTTTGTCGCCACTGCGCGTTTCTGCGCAATTTTAAAGCATGTCGTGTTTGGTATCCATGTACTCGGTCTAAGATCATCTTTTTTATTTCATCAAACATTTGGGTAATATAGTGTGTTTTAATGCATTAAAATGAAAAAAAAAGTGTTTTTTCCCCAAAAAATGCGTTTGAAAAATCGCTGCGCAAATACTGTGTGAAAAAAAACATGAAACACCCACCATTTTAATCTGTAGGGCCTTTGCTTTAAAAACAATATATGTTTGGGGGTTCAAAGTAATTTTCTTGCAAAAAAAACAACTTTTTTTCATGTAAACAAAAAGTGTTAGAAAGGGCTTTGTCTTCAAGTGGTTAGAAGAGTGGGTGATGTGTGACATAAGCTTCTAAATGTTGTGCATAAAATGCCAGGACAGTTCAAACCCCCCACAATGACCCCATTTTGGAAAGTAGACACCCCAAGCTATTTGCTGAGAGGCATGTCGAGTCCATGGAATATTTTATATTGTGACACAAGTTGCGGGAAAAAGACAATTTTTTTTTTTTATGCACAAAGTTGTCACTAAATGATTTATTGCTCAAACATGCCATGGAAATATGTGAAATTACACCCCAAAATACATTCTGTTGCTTCTCCTGAGTACGGGGATACCACATGTGTGAGACTTTTTGGGAGCCTAGCCGCGTATGGGGCCCCGAAAACCAATCACCGCCTTCAGGCTTTCTAAGGGCGTAAATTTTTTATTTCACTCCTCACTGCCTATCACAGTTTCGGAGGCCATAAAATGTCCAGGTGGCACAAACCCCCCCAAATGACCCCATTTTGGAAAGTAGACACCCCAAGCTATTTACTGAGAGGCATGGTGAGTATTTTGCAGACCTCACTTTTTGTCACAAAGTTTTGAAAAAAGAAAAAAAAATACATTTTTCTTTTCTTTCTTCATTTTCAAAAACAAATGAGAGCTGCAAAGTACTCACCATGCCTCTCAGCAAATAGCTTGAGGTGTCTACTTTTGACAACTTTTTTCAAAAAAAAAAAAAAAAGTTTGTCATTTTCCCGCAACTTGTGGCAAAATATAAAATATTCCATGGACTCAACATGCCTCAGCAGGTAGGTCTGCGACTGTTCTGCGATTGCACGTAGGTCTGTGTGTACCTGTGTATTGTCTTGAGTATTAGTGCCAGGAAGCTAACTGTTAGGTAATTTGGACAGGGTATAATCCATAAATCCTCACTAAATTTAATAGGTACGATGCCCGGCGGGTGTGGAGAGGCGACTCTTTGTACATCTTGCGGCATGTATGCGTTCCTTGATCATCCGATTGAGGGCGAATACTGCTGTGCAAAATGTAAGCACATTGTTTCCCTGGAAGCCCAGGTTCTGATTTTGGGGAAGCAACTGTCAGGAAGGGTAGAGGGGGAAGTGCCAGGGAGGCCGATCCAGGACTGGAGCATCCCAATAAGTACGCTCCATTGAGTGACGTTGGTGAAACCAGTCAGGGACCAGCACTGCTGGAGATGAGGGACTCTCCTAGCTGCCAGGGGAAGAACTCCTCCAGTGAGAGTGGGGGGGGCAGCGAAGGGAAAGGAAAGACAGATTCTGGTGGTAGGGGACTCAATTCTTAGAAGGACAGAGAGGGCAATCTATAACCAAGACCTGAAGCGCCGAACAGTATGTTGTCTACCGGGCGCTCGGGTTCGGCACAGCACGGATCTTGTGGACAGATTACTGGGAGGGGCTGGGGAAGACCCGGCTGTCATGGTGCACCTGGGCACCAATGACGAAGTCAGAGGCAGATGGAGTGTCCTAAAGAAGGATTTTAGGGACTTAGGAGCTAAATTGAGGAAAAGGACCTCCAAGGTAGTATTTTCAGGAATACTACCGGTACATCGAGCCACACCAGAAAGGCAGAGGGAGATTAGAGAAGTAAACAAGTGGCTGAAGAGCTGGTGTAGTAAGGAGGGGTTTGGGTTCCGGGAGGACTGGGCTGACTTCTCAGTCGATAACCAGTACTATAGAAGGGACGGACTGCACCTAAATAAGGAGGGTGCAGATCTGCTGGGAATGAAGATGGCCAAAAAGTTAGAGGGGTTTTTAAACTAGGCGATGGGGGGGAGGGTCCAGAGGTAAAGATAGTCAGCGCGGAACATATTCCAGAGGGCAGTATTGGGGGGCATTAGTGGTAGGTTGACCAAAGCACAAAAACACAAGGTAAGTATGGTAACAAGTCCTAGTTGCAATCTCGGAACACCCAATACGAGGATAATATGCGACTGGTCTAAACTACGTGGCATGTTCACCAATGCCAGGAGCATGGCGGACAAGATGGGTGAACTAGAGATACTGTTGTACCAGGAGGATTTGGATTTTGTGGGAATTTCAGAGACCTGGTTCAACAGCTCTCATGATTGGCTGGCAAACATTCAAGGGTATACCCTATACCGCAAGGATAGAGAGGGTAAAAAAGGAGGAGGGGTATGCCTATATATCAAGAATAATGTACAAGTGAATGTGAGAGATGACATTACTAAGGGAGCTAGGGAGGAGGTGGAATCTTTATGGGTAGAGCTCCAAAGGGATGAAGCTAAGGGGAAAATAATACTGGGAGTATGCTATAGGCCCCCTAACCTGAGGGAGGAAGTGGAGACGGATCTCCTATCACAAATTGGATTAGCAGCAAGGATGGGAAGTGTTATCATAATGGGGGATTTTAATTATCCAGACATAGACTGGGCGGAGGGAACCGCGCACTCATTTAAGGCTCACCAGTTCCTTAATGTCTTGCAGGACAATTTTATGGGTCAGATGGTAGACGCACCAACTAGAAATAAAACATTACTAGATCTACTGATTACCAACAATACAGACCTGATCACGGATGTGGAAATACGGGGCAATTTAGGTAACAGCGATCACAGGTCAATTAGTTTCAGTATAAATCACACAAATAGGAAACATAAAGAGAATACAAAGACACTGAATTTCAAAAGAGCCAACTTCCCTAAACTACGAACCTTGCTAAAAGGCATAAATTGGGATAAAATCTTAGGAACAAAGAATACGGAGGAGAGATGGGTTTGCTTTAAGAGCATATTAAATAAGGGCATTAGCCAATGTATCCCATTGGGTAATACATTTAAAAGAGCGAACAAAAGTCCTGGATGGCTTAACTCCAATGTAAAAATGCATATAAAAGCAAAGGAGAAGGCCTTCAAAAAATAGAAGGTTGAGGGATCATCATCAGCATTCAGACTTTATAAAGAATGCAATACGAAATGTAAGGGTGCAATTAGGACGGCTAAGATAGAACATGAAAGACACATAGCGGAGGAGAGCAAAAAAAATCCCAATATATTTAAAAAGGGCCCAAAAAACATCCCTGGGAATTACAGACCAGTTAGCCTAACATCAATAGTATGTAAACTCTTGGAGGGGATGATAAGGGACTATATACAAGATTTTAGTAATAAGAATGATATCATTAGCAGTAATCAGCATGGATTCATGAAGAATCGTTCTTGCCAAACCAATCTACTAACCTTCTATGAGGAGGTGAGTTGCCATCTAGATAAAGGAAGGCCCGTAGACGTGTATCTGGATTTTACAAAAGCATTTGACACCGTTCCCCATAAACGTTTACTGTACAAAATAAGGTCCGTTGGCATGGACCACAGGGTGAGTACATGGATTGAAAACTGGCTACAAGGGCGAGTTCAGAGGGTGGTGATAAATGGGGAGTACTCGGAATGGTCAGGGGTGGGTAATGGGGTCCCCCAGGTGTAGTGATATATGATGTGTATAGTAGTATCGTGTGTATGATAATTAATTAGTAAGTACTCTTCCGCAGCAACCCAATTCTTCAAGAGAGATGCACTTTATTGACTTCCAACACAGAACAAAGTCCACAGATGACAAAAATCCAACAGAGTATATATAATTTAGAGTCTCATTTTTCCTAGATCTGCCCCTTCATAGTCACACACAGACAGGACTAAACTATAGACTGATCGCCATGTTATATTCACTAGACACTGAATGGCTGAGCAATTTAATTGGCCGTTTCCATTCAGGCCTTTGATATGCTTTAGTCTTTCAGACAGACAACAACCCCCAGCCATGAACAGCTGCCGTCATAAACCGCCCCAATCTGCACTGCGCATATCAACATCAACAAGTCCCCTTTGATATGTGTAATTAGATTAACAGATACCACCTGAACACCCTTTTGAGTCCTGGAATGCCTACATTCCTAATCTGTGTTCTTGTATATTAACATCAACAAGTCCCCTTTGATATACTAGTACCCTGGGAGGGAGTTTCTGCTAGGTCAATATTGTACTGTATGTGTACATTATATATATATATATATATATATATATATATAATATAATATCCCACATAATGTGGTGAAAGTTGGGATTCTTTCAAGAAATTTGGGATTTTTATGGGAGATGATACGTCTATTTCCAGTAGGCATCAACAAAGAAGATAATTAAAATAATAAATTTTTATTTGATTGTAGAAAAAAGGAGTATACAAAACACATTAGGATACACATAAAAGACCAGTATGACCATCCGGTATTATATTCAAATTTCATTCATGCCTGTCTGCCAACATGTTTCGCAACCGTTTAATTGCTTCATCAGGGCATAGATCGGCATCATTGGTTCTTTTGAACTATGTAAACAACAGATAAATATATAATTATGTAGTGGTCATACACATTCAAGTACACCAAGAGATATATGACATTAAGTCAAAGTATTTGTTCTAATAGTCTCACCTACTGGTACAAGTCTAAAACCAAATAGCACAAGCTACCATTGCCAAATATCGTCCACCGTACCGACTGCCACAGAAAAATCCGAGGGTGCCAGATCCCAACCGGATAGTGCCAATAGAAGGACTGGACCATACACCAGCCAGACTGGAATCTAGTATGTGAAGGGCAAGATGGAGAAATAGGTAAGCCAAACAGCTACCCAGTCCAATGGATCATAAATAGTCTATTTAATATATTCAATGAGGTAGTCAGTGTAGCATATAATCCACTTCACTTAGCCAGTATTGGTTAACAGTTATATACCGCCAACACAACTTCAAAGTGGGGGTCTATTTAGTTATGTAAATTAAATTAAACATAGCTAAAGGTTCCAAGCCATGGCCTGATCAATCCTAGCAAGGAATTGCCATGCACCCTGCCCTTGCTTGTAATTATAACCAAATGCAGTACAACTTTATAATCCCCAAGGATACATAAGGGGGGATGGCCCAAGAGGACATCCAGGGGTAGTTTAGAAGATGGGTTCCATTTAAGAATTTACCTGTAGGGCTCAGTGGTAGGGGCTCCTCGATCGCATAAGACCGTCCTGTCAGTATAGATGGAGTGAGGCCGACTGCGTCTGTGAACACAGCGGCGGCTCCATCTATTAGCATGGTCCCACTGGAAGTAAAAAGGTCAGTGATGACCTCCGGCATCACTTCCGGTCCGGACGTCCCCGCATATGATGCGCGCGCACCACGCCAGACGTAATCACGTCAGCGGATGCGCGCGCATTGCCCATACCAGAGTGACGCAGTAAGGGCATATAGGGCGGACATGGGAAGCTCCGCCCTGTTGCGCGGGGACGTCCGAATCCCCCTATCTAAGGCAGGAGCAGCAGTACAGTACCCGATTAATCCAGCAGATGGGGTGCTAGGTTAAAGTATAGTCCCGCAAATGACTATATATATATTTAAATTTTGAAAAGTACTAAGGGTGTAGAATATTAGATGTCTTACTATGTTAGGCATGATATTACCCCATGCAGGGATCTTTCCCCTCCAGACCAAACAGGTATGCATGGGTAAGAATCTGTCAGCCATTTACAATTGATATATACTGATGACTCATGCAGGGATCATTCCCCTCAAGACCAAACAGGTATGCATGAGTCAGATTATAACAGCCATTCATTCATTTGACAAAATGGAAAAAAAAAAAAAAAAAAAGGGGGGGGGGCAAGGGGGAAGAGAGAAACAGATATGCCACCTAAGGCTCGCAGTATTATAATTACAAAAAAGATTTGTAGGAGAGTGCTGTATTGAGGCCTGGTGGATAAGTGGCCTGCTGGCCAAAAATCCATCTTGCCTCTCTCTGAAGAATCCGTTTATCTATATCTCCTCCCCTCTCAGAGTTAGATATAACCTCTAGAGCAAAGAACGAGACGTAGCTAGGATCAAAGCTATGATGAAGGCCAATGTGCTTGCAGATAGGGGTGTAAAGAAGTCCAGCATCCAGATAATATAAATGATCCTGGATTCTTTTTGCAAAAGAGCATTTAGTTTTACCAATGTAGAAGGCGCCGCAACGGCACGTGGCAAGATACACAATGCCTGTTGTGGAACAGTCTGCGTAGCCTTTTAGTCTATGGAAACCTCACACACAACAGGCATTGTGTATCTTGCCACGTGCCGTTGCGGCGCCTTCTACATTGGTAAAACTAAACGCTCTTTTGCAAAAAGAATCCAGGATCATTTATATTATCTGGATGCTGGACTTCTTTACACCCCTATCTGCAAGCACATTGGCCTTCATCATAGCTTTGATCCTAGCTACGTCTCATTCTTTGCTCTAGAGGTTATATCTAACTCTGAGAGGGGAGGAGATATAGATAAACGGATTCTTCAGAGAGAGGCAAGATGGATTTTTGGCCAGCAGGCCACTTATCCACCAGGCCTCAATACAGCACTCTCCTACAAATCTTTTTTGTAATTATAATACTGCGAGCCTTACGTGGCATATCTGTTTCTCTCTTCCCCCTTGCCCCCCCTTTTTATTTTTTTTTTATTTTTTTCCATTTTGTCAAATGAATGAATGGCTGTTATAATCTGACTCATGCATACCTGTTTGGTCTTGAGGGGAATGATCCCTGCATGAGTCATCAGTATATATCAATTGTAAATGGCTGACAGATTCTTACCCATGCATACCTGTTTGGTCTGGAGGGGAAAGATCCCTGCATGGGGTAATATCATGCCTAACATAGTAAGACATCTAATATTCTACACCCTTAGTACTTTTCAAAATTTAAATATATATATAGTCATTTGCGGGACTATACTTTAACCTAGCACCCCATCTGCTGGATTAATCGGGTACTGTACTGCTGCTCCTGCCTTAGATAGGGGGATTCGGACGTCCCCGCGCAACAGGGCGGAGCTTCCCATGTCCGCCCTATATGCCCTTACTGCGTCACTCTGGTATGGGCAATGCGCGCGCATCCGCTGACGTGATTACGTCTGGCGTGGTGCGCGCGCATCATATGCGGGGACGTCCGGACCGGAAGTGATGCCGGAGGTCATCACTGACCTTTTTACTTCCAGTGGGACCATGCTAATAGATGGAGCCGCCGCTGTGTTCACAGACGCAGTCGGCCTCACTCCATCTATACTGACAGGACGGTCTTATGCGATCGAGGAGCCCCTACCACTGAGCCCTACAGGTAAATTCTTAAATGGAACCCATCTTCTAAACTACCCCTGGATGTCCTCTTGGGCCATCCCCCCTTATGTATCCTTGGGGATTATAAAGTTGTACTGCATTTTGTTATAATTACAAGCAAGGGCAGGGTGCATGGCAATTCCTTGCTAGGATTGATCAGGCCATGGCTTGGAACCTTTAGCTATGTTTAATTTAATTTACATAACTAAATAGACCCTCACTTTGAAGTTGTGTTGGCGGTATATAACTGTTAACCAATACTGGCTAAGTGAAGTGGATTATATGCTACACTGACTACCTCATTGAATATATTAAATAGACTATTTATGATCCATTGGACTGGGTAGCTGTTTGGCTTACCTATTTCTCCATCTTGCCCTTCACATACTAGATTCCAGTCTGGCTGGTGTATGGTCCAGTCCTTCTATTGGCACTATCCGGTTGGGATCTGGCACCCTCGGATTTTTCTGTGGCAGTCGGTACGGTGGACGATATTTGGCAATGGTAGCTTGTGCTATTTGGTTTTAGACTTGTACCAGTAGGTGAGACTATTAGAACAAATACTTTGACTTAATGTCATATATCTCTTGGTGTACTTGAATGTGTATGACCACTACATAATTATATATTTATCTGTTGTTTACATAGTTCAAAAGAACCAATGATGCCGATCTATGCCCTGATGAAGCAATTAAACGGTTGCGAAACATGTTGGCAGACAGGCATGAATGAAATTTGAATATAATACTGGATGGTCATACTGGTCTTTTATGTGTATCCTAATGTGTTTTGTATACTCCTTTTTTCTACAATCAAATAAAAATTTATTATTTTAATTATCTTCTTTGTTGATGCCTACTGGAAATAGACGTATCATCTCCCATAAAAATCCCAAATTTCTTGAAAGAATCCCAACTTTCACCACATTTTGAATTTACTCAGGGATTGGGAGATTCGTCTTAGTGCCTGTGTATGTCCATAGTTGCTCACCATTTTCCTTAATAATATCCCACATAAATCGGCAAACATATTACAATACCAGGGTTCTGTGCTGGGACCAATCCTATTTAATTTGTTCATAAACGACCTGGAGGATGGGGTAAACAGTTCAATCTCTGTATTTGTGGACAATACTAAGCTAAGCAGGGCAATAACTTCTCCGCAGGATGTGGAAACCTTGCAAGAAGATCTGAACAAATGAATGGGGGAGGGGCAACTACATGGAAAATGAGGTTCAATGTAGAAAAATGTAAAATAATGCATTTGGGTGGCAAAAATCTGAATGCAATCTATAGACTGGGGGGAACCTCTGGGGGGATCTAGGATGCAAAAGGACCTGGGGGTCCTAGTAGATGATAGGCTCAGCAATGACATGCAATGCCAAGCTAAAAAAGCAAACAGAATATTGGCATTAAAAAGGGGATCAACTCCAGAGATAAAACGATAATTCTCCCACTCTACAAGACTCTGGTCCGGCCGCACCTGGAGTATGCTGTCCCGTTCTGGGCACCAGTCCTCAGGAAGGATGTACTGGAAATGGAGCGAGTACAAAGAAGTCTTGTGGGAGGGGATGGGGGGAGAAGAGGGGGGCGGATTAAGGTTACTTAGAAGATGAGGGGGGGGGCAGGAGGGGGAGGCAAGGAAGGAACCACAAATACCTCAATAGCTTAACTGAACATATACACTAGGTGAAGTTTAGAGAGAACTCAATCATGTTGTATAATCATATGGCTGGTATCTCTGCGTCAACTTGGACATCATTCACAACCTCAGCACCCCATGCGTCTATCTAACCCGACCATATCTTATCAAATTTCTTGGGGCAGTTACGATTAAGATACGTAAGTTTATATAGTGGGAGTATAGAATTCATTGCTAGGCGCCATGAAGATACTTTAGGGGTGATGCATCCTTCCAATGGAGAAATATTTCTTTTCGGGCATAGAACGTAGCATAGCTAAGAAATAGTTTGGTATATTTACCTCTAACATTGGGACTGAAAATGTTCAATAGCATTGCCTTGGGATGAGCTCCCACATCTAAGGAGGTAACCTGGTTGAGAGTGTTAGCTATCTCTGTCCAATAGTCTCCGAGGCGAGGACAAGACCACACCATATGAAGAAAAGAGACAGACTCCAGACCACACCTGGCGCAGGCCACTGGACTGTCAGGTGTCATAATTGTCAGACGTTTTGGGGTGTAATAGGCCCTGTGGAGGAACTTGACCTGCATAAATCGCTCTCTGGCCGATATCGTGTTAATCACAAAGGAGGATACACATGTTTCCCATTCCTCTTCTGATAAATCAGGAATGTCTGCTTTCCACTTGACCAAAGTTTTCTTGAGTTTCTTTGCAGGGGGTATGGAGAAATGAAAATATAGAGTAGATAATGGTCTATCTATGATTTTAGCTGTAAGTAATCCCTCCACAGGGTCTGATTCTAACTGGAGGAGAGATGGAAACTGCTTCCTATAGGCATGTCGGAGTTGATAATATCTAAACAGCATCCAACCTGGTAATGAGTAAGCGTTTTTGAGATCAGAGAAAGTTCTTAATTGGTCACCCAGCACAATGTGTTTTAGCTTAACAATTCCCTTTCTTGCCCAGACTTGGGGGTCTGGGACCGACTTCAAATGCGGCAGTCTAGGGTTGCCCCACAGGGGGATGTGCGGGGAGAACCTCTCTGGATTGTTAAAAATATTCCTGGCCTTGTTCCAAACTATAATGGTGGTGCTCATCAGATCCGTAATGCCAGGGTCGGATTTTATTCCTCTGAACACCACATTGCTGAGAGAGGAGTAGGACCCCATGATGGCGGCTTCCAGGGTCACTGCCGGGTTATCACGTGGTTGAGAGAACCACCACCTAACCGTCACCAGGACGGCCGCCCAGAAGTATACCTGGAAATCCGGTAAGGACAAACCCCCCTGAGTAATGGGCAGCTGGAGGGTAGTCATGGCCAGTCTCAGGGGCCTTCCGTTCCAGATAAAGGAAGACAATATACCTTTCAATTTAGCAAAAAATGAAGCTGGGGGGATCAAGGGTGAATTTCGAAAAAAGTACAAAAATTTGGGCAAGTATATCATTTTAATTAAATTTACCCTCCCCACTGGAGAGAGGGGGAGGGTTTTCCATGTTATACATTTTTGTGAAAGATTTTTTAGTAGTGGCTGAAGATTCAGTTCAAACTATGTGGACAGTGGAGCTCTAACCCTTACTCCTAAATATTTAAATTCAGATGTCCAGTTGAGGGGGGTACCTGTCGGTGGGTTTTGACGGGATGCACTTAATGAGAAAATTATCGATTTTCCCCAATTTAACCTAATGCCCGAGAAGATGCCAAACTCATCAATTATTTGAAGTGCTGGTGAGAGGGAGGATATGTCTTTAAGAAAAAGTAGGGTATCATCAGCATAAAGGGATATTTTGTCTATCACTACTCCCACCTGGATACCTTGTACCAAGGGGGAGGCTCTAATACGAGCAGCCATGGGTTCCATGGCCAGGGCAAACAGTCCAGGAGAAAGCGGACAGCCCTGCCTGGTACCCCTAGATAAAGGAAAGGACGATGATAGTGAGTTATTTGTTCGTATGCGTGCCGAGGGATTATGGTATAGCATCCGCACCCAACCAATGAAGCGAGGGCCAAATCCAAATTTGCGCAGGAAAGCCCAGAGGTAGCGCCACTCCACCGAGTCAAAAGCTTTCTTGGCATCAAGAGAGGCTACTACCTCCGGACCGTCCCCGCCTGCCCTAGAGAGGTGTGTAAGGAGACGTCTGATGTTTATATCAGTCCCCCTTCCTGGCATGAATCCAGACTGGTCTGGATGGACCAGTGCCGTGATCACAGTGTTCAACCGTCTAGCCAGTACTTTGGCCAATAACTTTGCGTCCACGTTGAGGAGTGATATTGGCCGATATGAAGCGCACTGATCAGGGGGCTTGCCAGGCTTAAGAATGACCACAATGACTGCTTCAGCCATAGCCGGGGGTAGTGAGCCCCTCTCCGTGGCTTTTTGGAGCATTAACCTAAACGATGGGAGAATTTCTTCAGCGTATGTTTTGTAGAATTCGGCTGGAATTCTGTCTGGACCTGGTGTCTTACCGTTTTGCAAGGAGGCTACTGCTCGCTGAATTTCTTCTAATTGGATCGGGCCATCTAATGCCTCCCTAAACGTGGATGTCAGGCAAGGGAGCTCCACCCCGTCGAGGTACCCAATCAGTTCCTCATCCGAACATCCCATCCGCGAACCGTAGAGGTCTCGATAGAATGAAGCAAATGTCAAGATCGTCCCGTCCGAATCAGAAATAGTTGAGATGGTCACCAGGAAGGAGCTTTCCCTCGCCAGCCATGCCAGCATACTGCCTGTTTTTTCTCCATGTTCAAAAATTCTTTGTGACTGGTGTAAGAATTTGTTTTTTGTGGCCACCGTGCGTAATAAAAGAACATCTCTCAACGCTGCCTGGAAGTCTGAGTATATCTCAGGGGATCCCGTTGTGGAATATGCCGCCTCCAATGCTGCTACACTCCCCTCGGCTGTCTGTGTTTCTCTCCTCAGATCCTTCCGGATCTTTCGGATATGTGTTTGAAAACTGCCCCTAGTGAAGACCTTAAATGCGTCCCAGGATGTGGTCAGAGTCACTGATTGGTCTAGGTCTCTCCAATGATGTATCGCCTCGGATCTATAGGGTTCAGATACTCTAGTGTCGGTCAACCAGAATCTGGACAACCTCCAAAGATTCTCCCCTGAGGCATTAGACACACAAAGCTTTAAAGCAAGTGGAGCGTGGTCGGACATGCCAGGGGGGAGTATATTGATGTCCCGAACCATGGGCAGGACAGACCCCCCCACATAGGCAAGAACTATCCGTGACAGGGTCTTGTGGGAGGCTGAGTGACAAGTGTAGGCACGTCGAGAAGGATGATGCCACCTCCACACGTCAGTCAAGTTAGACGCCTCAGCCCATGAGGACAGCTCTGATGGCGAGCCCGTCCCCGGTGTGAGCCTGTCCATTGCAGGGTCCGGGACCAGGTTGAAATCCCCCAGTATTACCACATTATCTGTACCAAAGGCAGCTATTTTAGAGATAATTTGGTTAAGTATCCTTATAGAGGCCGGGGGGGGGGTAGGTACAATCCCACCACCACCAACTCTAATCTGTCCACAATGGCATGTAAAATTACAAACCGACCGTCAGGGTCAAGCTCCAGCGCCAGCAATCTAAACGGTGTGGATTTGTGCACTAAAATGCTAACCCCCCTGGAGTAGTTAGTATACGTGGAGTGGTATTGGTGTCCCACCCAAGGTCGTCTTAAACTCAGAAGTTTGCTTCCCATCAGATGGGTCTCCTGTAGTATGCAGATTTGGGGGTGGTATGTTTTGAGGAATTGGAACACCAGTGACCTTTTAACAGAGGAATTTAATCCCTTGGTGTTCCATGAAATTATGGTACAATCAGCCATCTTCGCTCGAGAACACATTTTCCATCCATATATCACCATATAGAAACAGATGCAAGGCCCGGACCCTTAACAAGGTCAGGACATGGCACCTGGCGCATCTTGTGACAAACATAAGTACATCGCTTGTGAAAAAACAGCAAATCAACAAAGTATAACAAAACTTTCCCAACCAAGCCCCCCACCCCGCCAGCCCCGGCCCAAACTTCAGGGAGGCTCAGGATCCCAACTCAGAACCAAGGCGAACACGCCTGTAATGGGGTACCGTGAGCGGAACAGCAACCACAGTGCAGCAGTCAGATGATGGAGAACATCCAGTCCTCTGCTGGAGATCGAATCATAATAATAAGTGGGTGCAGTCTCCCGGCAGCAGCCGGGGTATAAACTTAAACCTCAACGTTGCAGGAACAGTTATATTTTCTTGGCCATGACCGACATTATCAGGGAGAGTGAGGGGGGGAGGGGGGGAAGGTGGAAGTGCATAGAAACAATCGACTCCCATTCCTCCTAGTAAAACATCTCAGGGTACCAATAGCAGCTAGGAAGCCAGTGGACCCCCGGGCTCCCTTCTACCGTAAGGCACATTGGTGTAAATCACACAGGGAACCGGCTGGGTCAAAAGTGATGATCAGGCCATTAAATAAAGGAGGCACGTCTCTAGATCACCGGTCGGCCATGGCACACGTAGCTAGAAATAAACAGATTTTCTTGTGTGGTGAAACTTATCTGCGAGGTAGCGTGTCGATTCACGTGGAGGCATCCTCAGGAGAGTTGAAGAACCGCACCGATTCACCACTCGCAATCTTGCCGGAAACAGCATGCTGTACTTGATATGCTTGGCTCGAAGTCTGGCTCTCACTGCGTCGAAGGATTTCCGTTGTTTCTGCGTTTCCAGCGAATAATCTGGAAAGATCAGTAGTTTGGCATTTTCAAAGCTGAGTTCTCCCTGTGCCCTCGCCTCCTTCATCACCAGGTCACGATCACGAAAGTGAAGTAATTTAAAGATGAAGGTGCGAGGTGGGGCACCTTGTGGGCCCTTGGTGAAGGGTATGCGATGCGCTCTTTCCACGGTGAAGAATGGCGAAAACCGTGCCGAGGGGAGCAATTGTTGCAAGAGACGTTCCGCAAACGCGGTGGGGTCTGTACCCTCTGCTCCCTCCGGAAACCCCAAAATTTGCAAGTTTTTCCTTCGGTTGCGGTTCTCGGCATCTTCCGCCCTTGCCTCCAACACTTTAACTTTGGTTTTTAGCACGTGCAAATCAGCCCCATGGTCACGTACCGTGTCTTCATTTTGTGAAACCCTCTGCTCCACCTCGTGCATGCGGCCTCTCAGGGTATCAAAGTTCTTCCTGATAAATTCCACATGAGTCTGTATATGATCCACTTTTTCCGTTAGGGATGTTATGGCCTGCATTACAGCTTTGAACTCTGCCGCTGGGTCCGGGAGCCGCTCGGGTTTAGTCGATCCGCCGGCCTGGCTCTCCATGTGGGCAGGGTGTTTAGGCGAGACCGCGGCTTCGGCCTTGTTCACGGTTTTCAGGGGCGTGGCCTTTTTCTGAGCTTTTTGCTGGGATTTCCTTCTGTACGTACCCCAGAAGTGTCTCAGGGATGAAGGGGGCACAGGATGGTCGTTTTGCCGGCGTTTGCACCCCAAGGAAGAGGATTTTTTCCCGGTCCGCGCCGGCCTGGTTCTCAGTGTGGGCAGGAAAATCAGGCGAGGCCGCGGCTTCGGCCTAGTCCGCGGTTCTCGGCGGCGTGGCCTATTCCTGAGATTTTTGGTGGGGGATTTCTCTTGTATACACCCCAAAGTTGTCTCAGAGGAGAGGGGGGGCACAGGAGGGTCTTTTTTCCGGTGTCTGCACCCCAAAATAGCAGGATTTTGCTCCGATCTGCGGGAGCTCAAGCTTCACACACCTGCTCCCTCTGCCATTACGGACACGCCCCCCGAGATCACGATTTTTTAACGATTATTTGTGCAGCTCTAGTGGCCTCTCATTAAAATGAGAAGAATAGAGGTTTAGCCTTAAACTATGTAGAGGGTTCTTTACTGTAAGAGTGGCAAGGATGTGGAATTCCCTTCCACAGGAGGTGGTCTCAGCGGGGAGCATCGATCGTTTCAAGAAACTATTAGATAATCACCTGAACGACCACAACATACAGAGATATACAATGTAATACTGACACATAATCACACACATAGGTTTGACTTGATGGACTTGTGTCTTTTTTCAACCTCACCTACTATATGTACTATATAGGTGAATTATATACGATATGCAATCAATGAGTCTACAATTAAAAAGAGGTTAGTAAAGATCACCCATTATTCACATGAACTACTAAAAGTTTGTAGTGGTGTATACACCATCTCATATCAGGATACCTATCGCAAGTTCCTTGTTAAACCCTTCCGGTGACATACTGTTAAGGGTAAAAATCCAAAAAGATTCCCGTTTACATCAACGTGCAAATATTTCACCTTCCGGGATAGACATAGATATGGACTCTCTGCCAAATAGTTCATGAACAATGCAGGATAAGGATTCACTCCAATGGTAAAAACGGGAGTGTATGCGTGAGTTTGGTCGGGGACAACGTTCATGATTTCTTAGGCCAATCCCACTACATTGGCTTTCTTTGTCTTATTGGAGAACACAGCTTACAGGTATACAAAGGGCGGGAAAACATACACACTGCCCCTGCACAGACACGCCCATACACTTCCATAGTCATTGTTCATTGGTTGAGATTTGTATAACTCCTCCTCTTTGAAGGAATGCTTGGGCTGGATTGGCTGATTGTGAAGCCGTCAACCCTCTATTGTTATCACTATTCAAAGTACTATAAATAAACTTCACCCCGATTGTCACCCAGGACTGTCTGTGGAGCTTTCAGTGTGAGAAGAACGGCCATGTCTGTTTTATTTGGGAAGTAAGAATGTACTCACAATGCATTATACCAAAGAGCTGAGAAGTGCGCTCATTAGTGCCGGAGACATGGATTACACATATAGAGGAATATCCACGTCATAACATTGATAGGAGGTCTATTCATTTATCCGCTACATACTTCCCATCTTCATTTAAACGTCTCCTGACATTTAGGGGTCTATTCATAAAAACATTTACCGGGGAAGGGGGAGATTGATGTTAATTGGTTATATGCTGGCTGAATAATTTCCATTGATTTAAAATAGAAAATATCACATTTACCACTAGATGGCGATAGTTGCTATTATACTTAGCGCCATCTAAAGCCCAAATATGGTATTTTTCATTTTAACCACTTCAGCCCCGGAAGATTTGGCTGCTCAATGACCAGGCCATTTTTTGCGATACGGCACTGCGTCGCTTCAACTGACAATTGCGCGGTCGTGCGACGCTGTACCCAGACAAAATTGACGTCCCTTTTTTTTCCCACAAATAGAGCTTTATTTTGGTGGTATTTGATCATCTCTGCAGGTTTAAATTTTTTGCGCTAAAACAAAAAAAAGAGCAACAATTTTGAAAAAAAAACAACAATATTTTGTACTTTTTGCTATAATAAATATCCCCAATTTTTTTTTAAAAAAAAGCATTTTTTTCCCTCCGATATGTATTCTTCTGCATATTTTTGGTAATAAATATCACAATAAGCGCATATTGATTGCTTTGCGCAGAAGTTATAGCGCCTACAAAATAGTTACATAGTTACATAGTTAGTCAGGTTGAAAAAAGACACAAGTCCATCCAGTCCAACCATAAAAAAAAAAAAAAAAAAAAACGTACAATCCAATATACCCAATACTATACCCACAGTTGATCCAGAGGAAGGCAAAAAACCCCAGCAGAGCATGCTCCAATTTGCTACAGCAGGGGAAAAAATTCCTTCCTGATCCCAGAGAGGCAATCGGATTTTCCCTGGATCAACTTTACCTATAAATGTCAGTACCCAGTTATATTATGTACATTTAGGAAAGTATCCAGGCCTTTCTTAAAGCAATCTACTGAGCTGGCCAGAACCACCTCTGGAGGGAGTCTATTCCACATTTTCACAGCTCTTACTGTGAAGAAACCTTTCCGTATTTGGAGATGAAATCTCTTTTCCTCCAGTCATAAAGAGTGCCCCCTTGTCCTCTGTGTTGACCGTAAAGTGAATAACTCAACACCAAGTTCACTATATGGACCCCTTATATATTTAAACATGTTGATCATATCCCCCCTTATTCTCCTCTTCTCAAGAGTGAACAAATTCAGTTCCTCTAATCTTTCCTCATAGCTGAGCTCCTCCATGCCTCTTATCAGTTTGGTTGCCCTTCTCTGCACTTTCTCCAGTTCCCCGATATCCTTTTTGAGAACTGGTGTCCAAAACTGAACTGCATATTCCAGATGAGGTCTTATTAATGATTTGTACAGATGATATCTCTCTCTCTGGAGTCCATACCTCTCCTATACAAGAAAGGACTTTGCTCTCTTTGGAAACCGCAGCTTGGCATTGCATGCTATTATTGAGTTTATGATCTACCAAAACCCCCAGATCCTTCTCCACCATGGACTCCCCCAGATCCTTCTCCACTATGGATCCCCCCAGATCCTTCTCCACTATGGATCCCCCCAGATCCTGCTCCACTACGGATTCCCCCAGTTGTACTCCCCCTAGCATGTATGATGCATGCATATTCTTAGCCCCCAAGTGCATAACTTTACATTTCTCAACATTAAACCTCATCTGCCACATAGTCGCCCAATTAGACAGAGCATTGAGGTCGGCTTGTAAATTGGAGACATCCTGTAAGGACGTTATTCCACTGCATAGCTTGGTGTCATCTGCAAAGACTGAAATGTTACTTTTGATCCCAGACCCAATATCATTTATAAAGATATTAAAGAGTTAGGGTCCCAGCACTGAACCTCGGGGTACACCTCTGATAACCTTAGACCATTCATAGTAAGAATCATTAACCACGACTCTCTGAATTCTGTCTTTTAGCCAGTTTTCTATCCATTTACAAACTGATATTTCCAAGCCTGTAGACTTTAACTTACACATGAGCCGTGTGTGCGGAACTGTATCAAACGCTTTTGCAAAATCCAAATAAACCACGTCCACAGCCACCCCTCTGTCCAAGGTTTTACTTACCTCTTCATAAAAAGAAATCAGGTTTGTCTGACAACTTCTGTCTTTCATGAACCCATGCTGTCTGTTGCTTAAAATGTTTTTTTCCAGCAAGAACTCGTCTATGTGGTCTTTTATTAAACGCTCCAGTATCTTCCCGACTATAGAAGTTAAACTAACAGGTCTATAGTTACTTGGTAAAGACTTTGATCCCTTTTTAAATATAGGCACCACGTTCGCCCTGCGCCAATCCAGCGGTACTATTCCCGTCATTAATGAGTCCCTAAAAATTAGATACAATGGCTTTGAAATTACAGAGCTCAATTCTTTTAGGATCGGTGGGTGGATGCCATCAGGTCCAGGTGCTTTTTCCACCTTTATTCTGTCTAAATATTTCTGGACCATATCCCTTTTGAGCCATTGTGGATCATTCGGGGCTGTGTCAATACCACCCCCATTATGGACATGAACTTCCCCCATGCTCTATTGTATACACAGAGCTGAAGAAAGTATTTAATAAATTAGCCTTCTCCTTGTTCCCAGTCACCCACTCTAGATTATTTTGTAAAGGGCCTACATGCTCAGACCTGACCTTTTTACTATTAATATATTTGAAGAATTCTTTGGGGTTTGTCCTACTATTTTTTGCGATCCGTCGTTCATTTTGAATTTTTGCACCCTTGATTTCCTTTTTACATATTCTGTTAAATTCTTTGTAGCATTTAAATGACACTAGTGTTCCTTCATTTTTATATTTTTTAAAAGCTCTTTTCTTATTGTTTATAGCTTTTCTAACTTTGACCGTGAGCCACATAGGTTTTCTTTTTAGCCTTTTAAACTTATTGCCCATGGGAATATACTTTGCAGTGAGGTCCCAAACAGTCTTTTTGAAGAATTCCCATTTCTGTTCTGTGTTTATCGATGCCAATATTCCCTCCCAGTCTAAGTCCTCGAGAGCAGCCCTCATCCTTGGAAAATTTGCTCTCTTGAAGTGAAGTGTTTTTATCTTTCACTTATGTATTTCTTGTTTACAGCTAACATCAAATGAAATCATGTTATGGTCACTGCTACCCAGGTGTTCCTTTATCTGCACATTAGTAATAAGCTCTAGGGGATAGGTTTATGCCATTTTTATTATTATTATTTTTTTCTAGTAATGGCGGCGATCTGTGATTTTTATTGGGACTGTGACATTATGGCGGACACATCGGACACTTTTGACACATTTTTTAAACAATTGACAATTATACAGCGATCAGAGCTATAAAAATGCACTGATTACATTGCAAATGTCACTGGCAGCGAAAGGGACAACACTAGGGGGCGATCAAGGGGTTACGTGTGTTCCCTTACTGTGTGTTCTAACTGTGGGGGGAGGGGACTGACTCTAGGAGATGACAGATCGTTGTTCCTAGCTCTGAGGAACTCACGATCTGCCTCTCCTCTCCTCACAGAATAGGGATTTGTGTGTTTACACACGTCCCTGTTCTGCCTCTCATCCCCACGACCGCCGGCCACGAGCATCGGCTCCCCCACAGTGCAGCGGGCGCCTGCTATCCCGCTTAAAGGAGCCGATGTACAGCTACGACGGCTCGCGGGATCGTGCCGACCTGCCGCAGTAGAATGACGGCGGCTGGTCAGCAAATGGTTAAATCAATGGTTGGTTAAAGAGATTGTAAACCTTAAAAAAAAGACCTGCAAGACAAAGGCGTCATGTGTGGTGGGCATCGCATACTCGCCGATTATAAAATACTTACCTTAGATCGAAGCCGTTGCAGCGGTCCCAGCACACTGCTGTGACCGGCGACATGTCTCCCGGAGTTATTTCCGGGTTCGCAGGCTACGGTGCTGTGATTGGCCGGACCCGCATTGGCTCAATTCCCACGCATGCGTGCGGGAGCCACCGGTCATACCACAGGCCCAGAAAAAACGGGAACCAGTGGGCCGCTTCTTCAGTGCGCATGTGCCGATGACGTTATCACGTGTGGATACAACGAATAATCTCCCAAACCATGCAAGTTTAGGTGATATTCACGGCACCTACAGGTAAGCTTATTATAGGCCTTACTGTTAGTGTGTTAAGGCTTCAGTGAGCCGTAATAGAGGGGGATGTGTGAGAGAAGGCGGCCATTTTTATTTTTCTCCTGCTATCATTGGCCAACATGGTACAAGACTTCATCCATGTCTTTGGTGATCTCTGATCTCCTTATCAACTGATGAAGATCAGCCATGGAGTATATCTGAGGTGTATATCAGGGTGTACTTCTTCCCCACATGTCCAGCAACATTCATATAGAAGACATTTCCCGCACTCCAGGCACTAATACACCTTGAGGGTTGTGTGGGATCTCTGAAGATATTCCAGAGGGTAGTATTGGGGGCATTAGTGGTAGGTTAACCAAAGCACAAAAACACAAGGTGAGTATAGTAGCAAGTCCTAGTTGCAATCTTGAAACACCCAATACGAGGACAATATGCGACCGGTCTAAACTATGTGGCATGTTCACCAATGCCAGGAGCCTGGCAGGCAAGATGGGTGAACTAGAGATACTGTTGTACACGGAGAATTTGGATTTTGTGGGAATTTCAGAGACCTGGTTCAACAGCTCTCATGATTGGCTGGCAAACATTCAAGGGTATACCCTATACTGCAAGGATAGAGAGGGTAAAAAAGGGGGAGGGGTATGCCTATATATCAAGAATAATGTACAAGTGAATGTGAGAGATGACATCACTGAGGGAGCTAGGGAGGAGGTGGAATCCTTATGGGTAGAGCTCCAAAGGGATGAAGCTAAGGGGAAAATAATACTGGGAGTATGCTATAGGCCCCCTAACCTGAGGGAGGAAGTGGAGACGGATCTCCTATCACAAATTGGATTAGCAGCAAGAATGGGAAGTGTTATCATAATGGGGGATTTTAATTATCCAGACATAGACTGGGCGGAGGGAACCGCGTATTCATTTAAGGCTCGCCAGTTCCTTAATGTCTTGCAGGACAATTTTATGGGTCAGATGGTAGACGCACCAACTAGAAATAAAACATTACTAGATCTACTGATTACCAACAATACAGACCTGATCACGGATGTGGAAATACGAGGCAATTTAGGTAACAGCGATCACAGGTCAATTAGTTTCAGTATAAATCACACAAATAGGAAACATGAAGGGAACACAAAGACACTGAATTTCAAAAGAGCCAACTTCCCTAAACTACAAACCTTGCTAAAAGGCATAAATTGGGATAAAATATTAGGAACAAAGAATACGGAGGAGAGATGGGTTTGCTTTAAGAGCATATTAAATAAGGGCATTAGCCAATGTATCCCATTGGGTAATAAATTTAAAAGAGCGAAAAAAAGTCCTGGATGGCTTAACTCCAATGTAAAAATGCATATAAAAGCAAAGGAGAAGGCCTTCAAAAAATACAAGGTTGAGGGATCATCATCAGCATTCAGACTTTATAAAGAATGCAACAAGAAATGTAAGGGTGCAATTAGGACAGCTAAGATAGAACATGAAAGACACATAGCGGAGGAGAGCAAAAAAAAATCCCAAGAAATTCTTTAAGTATGTAAACAGTAAAAAAGGGAGGACAGACCATATTGGCCCCATAAAGAATGAGGAAGGACATCTGGTTAC
The DNA here is from genome assembly GCA_037952925.1 of Lithobates clamitans. Taxonomy (NCBI): domain Eukaryota; kingdom Metazoa; phylum Chordata; class Amphibia; order Anura; family Ranidae; genus Lithobates; species Lithobates clamitans. The sequence goes on along the minus strand of JBBGZY010001363.1, from coordinate 246,599 downwards.
AAAGGATGGGGAGATGGTGAAGGTATTGAATTTATTCTTCACCTCAGTCTTCACGAGTGAATCGGGGGGCTTCAGTAACCAAAACTGCAGTGTTTATCCTCATGACACAACACAGGAAGCACCTCCATGGTTAACAGAGGACGGAATTAAAATTAGACTTGAGAAACTTAACATTAATAAATCACCGGGACCAGATGGCTTGCATCCGAGGGTACTTAGGGAACTCAGTCAGGTGATTGCCAGACCGTTGTTCCTAATTTTTACAGACAGTCTACTGACTGGAATGGTACCAGCTGATTGGAGAAAAGCCAATGTAGCACCAATATTTAAAAAGGGCCCAAAAAACATCCCTGGGAATTACAGACCAGTTAGCCTAACATCAATAGTATGTAAACTCTTGGAGGGGATGATAAGGGACTATATACAAGATTTTAGTAATAAGAACGATATCATTAGCAGTAATCAGCATGGATTCATGAAGAATCGTTCTTGCCAAACCAATCTATTAACCTTCTATGAGGAGGTGAGTTGCCATCTAGATAAAGGAAGGCCCGTAGACGTGGTGAATCTGGATTTTGCAAAAGCATTTGACACAGTTCCCCATAAACGTTTACTGTACAAAATAAGGTGCGTTGGCATGGACCATAGGGTGAGTACATGGATTGAAAACTGGCTACAAGGGCGTGTTCAGAGGGTGGTGATAAATGGGGAGTACTCGGAATGGTCAGGGGTGGGTAGTGGGGTCCCCCAGGGTTCTGTGCTGGGACCAATCCTATTTAATTTGTTTATAAACAACCTGGAGGATGGGATAAACAGTTCAATCTCTGTATTTGCAGACGATACTAAGCTAAGCAGGGCAATAACTTCTCCGCAGGATGTGGAAACCTTGCAAAAAGATCTGAACAAATGAATGGGGGAGGGGCAACTACATGGCAAATGAGGTTCAATGTAGAAAAATGTAAAATAATGCATTTAGGTGGCAAAAATATGAATTCAATCTATACACTGGGGGGAGAACCTCTGGGGGGATCTAGGATGGAAAAGGACCTGGGGGTCCTAGTAGATGATAGGCTCAGCAATGACATGCAATGCCAAGCTGCTGCTAATAAAGCAAACAGAATATTGGCATTAAAAAGGGATCAACTCCAGAGATAAAACGATAATTCTCCCGCTCTACAAGACTCTGGTCCGGCCGCACCTGGAGTATGCTGTCCAGTTCTGGGCACCAGTCCTCAGGAAGGATGTACTGGAAATGGAGCGACTACAAAGAAGGGCAACAAAGCTAATAAAGGGTCTGGAGGATCTTAGTTATGAGGAAAGGTTGTGAGCTCTGAACTTATTCTCTCTGGAGAAGAGACGCTTGAGAGGGGATATGATTTCATTGTATAAATACCGGACTGGTGACCCCACAATATATAAATACCGGACTGGTGATCCCACAATATATAAACACCGGACTGGTGACCCCACAATATATAAATACCGGACTGGTGACCCCACAATATATAAATACCGGACTGGTGACCCCACAATATATAAATACCGGACTGGTGACCCCACAATATACAAATACCGGACTGGTGACCCCACAATAGGGATAAAACTTTTTCGCAGAAGAGAGTTTAATAAGACTCGTGGCCACTCATTAAAATTAGAAGAAAAGAGGTTTAACCTTAAACTACGTAGAGGGTTCTTTACTGTAAGTGCAGCAAGGATGTGGAATTCCCTTCCACAGGCGGTGGTCTCAGCGGGGAGCATTGATAGCTTCAAGAAACTATTAGATAATCACCTGAATGACCACAAAATACAGGGATATACAATGTAATACTGACATATAATCACACACATGGGTTGGACTTGATGGACGTGTGTCTTTTTTCAACCTCACCTACTATGTAACTATGTAACTATGTACAGGAAGACAGGACTTCAGTGAGGAACATTTCCCGCACTCAGGACAGGAATATGGCTTCTCCCCGTGTGAGATCTCTGATGTCTGTTTAAACAGTATTTGTTTGAAAAACATTTCCCACAATCAGGACAGGAATACGGCTTCTCCCCCGTGTGAGATCTCTGATGTGTGTAAAGATTGGACTTCACTGAAAAACATTTCCCGCACTCAGGACAGGAATACGGCTTCTCCCCCGTGTGAGATCTCTGATGTTTGTAGAGATCGGACTTCTGTGAAAAACATTTCCGGCACTCAGGACAGGAATACGGCTTCTCCCCTGTGTGAGATCTCTGATGTCTGTAAAGATCGGACTTCACTGAAAAACATTTCCCACACTCAGGACAGGAATACGACTTTTCCCCCGTGTGAAATCTCTGATGTGTGTAGAGATCGGACTTCTGTGAAAAACATTTCCCGCACTCAGGACAGGAATACGGCTTCTCCCCCGTGTGAGATCTCTGATGTGTGGAAAGATGGGACTTCTGTGAAAAACATTTCCCGCACTCAGGACAGGAATACGGCTTCTCCCCCGTGTGAGATCTCTGATGTGTGGAAAGATAGGACTTCAGTGAAAAACATTTCCCACACTGAGGACAGGAATACGGCTTCTCCCCCGTGTGAGATCTCTGATGTGTGGAAAGATGGGACTTCTGTGAAAAACATTTCCCGCACTCAGGACAGGAATACGACTTTTCCCCCGTGTGAGATCTCTGATGTTTGTAAAGATTGGACTTCACTGAAAAACATTTCCCACACTCAGGACAGGAATACGGCTTCTCCCCCGTGTGAGTTCTATTATGCGCATTAAGTTTGGATTTAGAAGGGAAACACTTCCCGCACTCAGTACAGGAAAGCCTCTTATCTGTGGGAAGGACGCCACCGTCCCTCACAGTCTGAGGTTCCTCAGGATAAGAGGAATACGATGGTCCGGCACCGTCCCGCAAAGTCTGAGGTTCCTCAGGATAAGAGGAATACGATGGTCCGGCACCGTCCCGCAAAGTCTGAGGTTCCTCAGGATAAGAGGAATACGATGGTCCGGCACCGTCCCGCACAGTCTGAGGTTCCTCAGGATAGGAGGAATACGATGGTCCGGCACCGTCCCGCACAGTCTGAGGTTCCTCAGGATAAGAGGAATACGATGGTCCATCTACACTGTGTGGTGCCGGATGGACATTTGAGGTAGTCGGGTTTTCTCCTGGACTATACTGTGTGATGTCCTCATCTTCTACTTTACAGTCTGGAGACAAAGTGAGACAATCCTCTGAGGTTTTCCTCATCTCCCGTCCATCTACTAAAATAGAGATATAAAGATTATTACTAGACATGAGCAGATTGGTTCCCTTAAACTAGGACTCCGCCCACATCAGGCAGCTTTGTCTCTGAGGATCTTACAATTCCCCCCTCAAGGTAATTAGTAAACAGGTCATCTGATCTTCTACCAGATCATTTCTTTATTCATGGACCTTAGACAGAGAGTGAGGAAACGAGAACTCTCTTTTATAGGAGTGACAGTGATGAGGGGATTATAGGACGAGTGTCCCCTCCCCCTCTATCACTCATTGCCATCTTCCCGACACAAGAAGTCCTGCACTTCCTTATTTAGTCCATGATTTAGTCATGAATAACAGCGGGGCTGAGCCCCACCAGAGGTCAGAGAGTGAGAATGGGGGAGAACAACCAAGATGAAGACTGGACTGATCCTGAAGACCACCATCATTGGGTTATTGACTCCTCCCTCATTATCACTTTCTGTTTAAGGTTCCAAAGTATGAGGATGTTATCATATTATTATCACCATGTAAAAGTCTGTGCTCCAATCAAATCATCAGATATAAAATGTGCAGCTGGTAGAAAATGGATGTAAGAAAAGAGAATACATATTATTTCCGGGATCTAATCATGTCAGACTACGAATGGGTCAGCTCCATCCCTCTGATCCGCACAGGACAACCCCCTGCTTAAATAAAAGGAGGGCCTCCCTATATCCCCATGTTCCTTTTTTGTCCTCGCTCCAGGGACAGCTCTCCTGCTACTAATAAGTGAAAATCCCTACCTCTCCTATCTGGTTTGACCTCTCCAGGTGGAAGGCTCCTGGACAGAGGTAAATCTTTTCCTGCAAAAGTGCCCTGGTTCCCGGGCAGATATATGCAGCCTAATTGGTGCTTCTGGCGGTCTGTGGTGAGTGGTGGCATGGCTTTTTTCCCCAATTCTCCTCTCCTTGCTGGGCGTTGGTGGGGTTCTGGGACCAGGGGAGGGTAGTTTCCTGTGTCTGTTCCTGGTCCTGCCTTGTTGCAATGTGTCGGCTGTGACACTTCCGGCAGAGATGTCCTCACTTCTGGGAGGGCGGAGTGCCATTTTCCAGAGTGCCAGACGCTGCCTAGTGTAGGTTCCGCCCTGGGGGTGGGAGTTTCCACTCAAATAGGAGGAAGGTCAGCTATCCATAGGGGACATGCTGTATATGCAGCCAACCACAGGTAAGTGAGTTTCTTGCCAGCAGCCGCGTGGTTGCTCTGCCTATAAGGGTGCTGGGGATGAATAGCCATGCTGACCCCTTCTTTATGTTAGCATAGGAGTTTACAATGAGTTCTCCAAGACCTGAAGGTGAGGCACGAAGATCGGACTCCTCCAGGTAGGGAGAAGGCTTGATGACGATTGCACCCCTTTTGTTTTTCTTGTAGAAAAGAGTGCTAAGACCTATTTTTTTCCTATCACCTGCAGGGGAAAGGAGCATAAGGGAGGAAAATATAAATCAAAGTCCAGGCGTTCATCGCCAGGAACTTCTGGTCACCGTTCTTCCTCTCGGCGAGAAACTGGCCATGGTTCAGGAAGCTCCAGAAGGGTGCGCTCTTGGTCTCCCGTTCATTATTCTTCAGGTTCTGCCCCAAATCCAGCTGCAGGGGTCTGCTGGTAATGCGGTCTGCCTACCATTGCGTCAAAATTGGTGTGTGAAGAGTGTTTTAAAGAAGCAGCACAAGACAGAGTGGCAAGTCTCAGTAGGTGCAGGAGTACATCTGTCGTGCAGTGGCAGAGGGGACTAGGTCCCTTGATTGAGACTCAGGATGTGTCGCCACCACCAGAACGTGTCTAGGGGGGAGGCAGGTTCATCTCCAGAAGAGGAGGATCAGGAGTTATATGCCTTTAATATTTCTCTGGTACCTGCTTTTGTCACGGCTGTGAAGCAGGCGGTCACCTGGGAGGAGGAGCCATCTCATCCTCCACAGAAGATAAGGAAGTATTTTCCCAATTTAAAGAAGGTGTTGCATAATTTTCCTGCTATGCATGAGATCCAGGAATTGATGGAGGAGTGGCCGAAACCAGACAAGACAACACAAGTCTCCAGAATAGGATAGCAAAACTCTACCCATTCCGCTCTGAGGACTCGGAGATATGGGAGAGTGCTCCAAGGGTAAATGTATCTCTCCAGAGATTGGCACGGCATGTGACACTGCCGCTCGATGATTCTGTTGCATTCTGTGATGTAATGGACAGTAGATTGGATGCAGAGCTCAAAACAGTCTACCTCTCAGCAAGGGCAGCCTGTAAGACTACAGCAGCCTTCATGTCAGTGGCCAGAGCTTTAACAGCTTGGATGTTGCAGTTAAAGGAGTTGGAGAGTGGGCAAGAGTCTTTCATTTCGACATTAGCAGACCTTAAATCAGCAGCAGATTATGTGGCTGAAGCAGCCGGTGGACCTTGTTCAGTTGTCGGCCAGAGTGATGGCGCATTCCATGGCAGCCAAAAGGGCTCTGTGGTTGCAACACTGGACAGCAGATAGTGCATCTAAACATGGCCTATGCTCAGTGCCATATGTCGGTAAGGTCTTGTTTGGCAAGACTCTGGAAGAAGCCATCCAGCATGTAACAGGCAGAAAGTCGGGGCTTATCCCACAAGAAAGGAGGAAGAGGCAGCAGAGCTTTCATCCCACTGGGAGATCAAGGGGACAGTTCCAAGAGGCAAGGTCTTATCGGCCCGGAAAGGAGTTTCTGCGACAGCCCTGACAGGTTTCCCAAACTGCTAACAAAGGTCAGAAGCCCAAGTTTACCCAAGGTGCAAACACTACAGAGGGATATTTCTGAAGGTCGGCCCGCCCAGTGGTGAGAAATGGATATCGACTAGAATGGGAACACCATCCTCCGGGGAATCATTTTGTAAAAACTCACTTGCCCGCCAGGAAGGTAGAGAGGAAGACACTAGAGGCCTACATTCAAGATCTTTTGAGTGTGGGAGCAGTTGTGTCAGTTCTACAAAAGCCAGCTGATTCCCTCACAAAGGTTGGAATATCTCGGGGTCTTATTCGACACAGTGGTGGGAAAAGTTTTCCTTCCGAAGAAGATATCCCTCTTAACCTCGACAGTCTGAGCTCTGAAGATTAATTTTTCAGTCTCAGCGAGGCATGGTATGAGGGTCTTTGGGCTGATGAACGCAGCAGTGCCCACAGTGGCTTGGGTACGATGGCATCTCAGACACCTTCAGTTTGCTTTCCTCCAGCACTGGGACAGAAGTTCTCTATGTGAGCAAATAGTGCTGCCCCATTTTGTCAAGCAAGATCTGACATGGTGGACTAAACCTGCCAACCTAAAGCAAAGCCTTCCGCTTTTAGTAACACAAGTGATCACACTTACTTCCGACGCGAGCCTAAAGGGTTGGAGAGCGCACTGTCAGGACCAGATGGCCCAAGGAAGAGGGGAAGGAGTGATTCCTCATTCCTCCAATTGTCTGGAGTTGATGGGAGCACAAGAACCTTTGCTGGCTTTAGCGCCAATACTTCAGGGCCGTCATGCTAGGATTCTAACGGACAACAGAACGGCAATAACACATGTCCAATCAGGGAGGAACAAGGAGTCTACCTCTTCTGCAGATTGTAGCGCAGATCTTTCATTGGGCAGAGGGCAGTCTGTTGTTCTTATCAGCCTCTTACCTTCTGGGGGTACAGAATACAAGAGCAGACACCTTAAGCAGACACTTTCTGGATCAGAATGAACGGATGTTGAATCCGAAGTTTTTCCTATGACTACTCGCTCAGTGGGGCACACCAGAGGAGCACTTAATGGTTTCTCAATGTCCAGTTGCTGGTGTTTTTCCTCCAGGTTCTTCCATCCCAGAGCTAGGGGTCAAGATGCGCCATCCTAGCGCTGAAATTTCCAGATGGTATATGTTTTTCCCCCAACTTCCTTAATCCTGAAGACGCTACTCAAAATTCGTCAGGAGGATGTGATGGCCATTGTGATTGCCCCATTCTGGCCCAACCGTCCATGGTTCCCGCTGCTAAAGCAGTTACTGATAGTTCCACCGGTGGCACTTCCAAAGGTCAGAGATCTTCTTCTCCAGGGCGGCATGCTGCACTCCAATGTGGCTCGGCTCAATTTGACGGCTTGGCTATTGTAAGGCACAGGCTTTCCCAGATGGGCATAACAGAGGGGGTTCAGAAGACATTGCTGAGATCTCGGAAAATATCAAACTCTACGTACTACAGAGTGTGGAAAAAGTTCTTTGAGGTGACAGCAGTTAATCAGTTCAATCCTGAGTCTTCTTCACGGAACGATGTCTTGGAGTTCTTGCAGTCAGCCCTAGACAAAGGACTTAGATACAATACAGTCAGGGTCCAGCTGTCGGCCATTTCAGCTTTAACAGGAGTTCGTTGGGCAGAAGATCCTTTGGTGGCATGTTTTATACGGGCAGCCCCAAAGCTGAGGCCTCCAATTAGACCTTTTTTTTCAAAATGGGATCTACCGCTAGTTCTTCGAGCATTATTGAGAGAGCTCTTCTGGCCGGATGAAGACATCTTGTTATTCTTCATGACCTTGAAGGCGGTCTTTTAAAAGAGCAACAACAACAATCAGGCGTGTTTCAGAAATCCAAGCTTTTTCAGCTAGATCAGGACAGAGTGATTCTTGGGCCAGTGCCGTCTTTTCTTCCGAAGGTGGCTTTTCTTTTTCATATAAATTGGGAAGTGGTGCTGCCTTCATTGTCTTCAGTCTCGGAACAAGAAGATTGGTCAAGGGTGGATGTATTCCAGGTTATTTCCACGTATCTGAGCAGAACGGAGGAGTTCAGAGTAGTGGATAACTTGTTCATCCTACCAGTAGGCCCTAGGAAAGGTCAAGTGGCCTCACCTAGACTCCTTTCCTCGTAGATTGTCCAGATCATAAAACGAGCATATGCAGCTTCAGGTCTTCTCCATCCAGAGGAGGTTTGGGTACATTTGATAAGGGCTTTATGGGCAAGTCATGCCAGGGTTCCGGCAGAAGTGGTATGTAAGGCTGCCAGCTGGAAGTCTCCTAACACTTTCATCGCCCATTACCATTTGAATGTAATGTACGACCCTTCACAGGCTTTGGGCACTTCGGTGGTTGCTTCCACCCTTTCCGTTTGATGTTATTTCTTTTGCATTCAATCTGTGTGGTGTTTTATTTTTCGGTTTTTGATCCCGCCCTTTTCTTGTTTGAATGCTATTTATTTCCCATTCGTAGGTTGACATGATTAGTTCCAGGAATACGGAAAATTGTTGCCATACTTACCGTAATTTTCCTTTCCTGGGAGCTCATCATGTCAGCCTAGGGTTTCCCGCCCTGCTGTTCCGTCGCGAGGAGTGTTAGGAACATGGGGGTATAGGGAGGTCCTCCTTTTATTTAAAGTGGATGTAAACCCAATACTCATGATTCTAAACTATTGCCATCATACTAAAGTATATATGTATACGTCTCCTGCATGTATCTCTACCTGTTAAAAGTCACCCCTTCTTCATACGGAGCCCCGCATATTTCCGGATTCAATGGGTGGGTCTATGCTCTGACACTCGGTGGGTGGACTCATGACGTCACTAGACTCCCCGCCCACCTCTACACTCCCCTTGGCCAGCCAGCGTCACGAGGATGAACCTTGCGCTTGCTATAATGAGAAGTGCGTGCACAGGGGACACAGAGCATGTTCTGGGCAGAAGCAGAGCACGCTCACGGCCCCCCGTGACTCCTGCTCATGTAGAAGGACTTCCCTTACCTGCACAAATGACTATTATTTATATTAGGAGCTGCTCATTATAAGGCAAAAAACCCTGAAATGTGTGAAAAATAATTAATTAAAGCGTGCTCTGTAGTGCCTTATAACGAGCAGCTCCTGCGCTTGTGCCACACCCTTAGAACACAGGCTGT
>JBBGZY010001363.1:0-232500 GCA_037952925.1 Lithobates clamitans | reverse complement strand
ACAGATCCTAATGATACTATCAGTGATTGTTCCTCATCTACCTGATGATGGTGAGGGATGGTGTGACCTTCCTGTGTAGAATCCCGGGAATACAGAGGATGAGGACATCTCTCTGGTGGGTTCCCATTACTGGATCCATCTGTAGGAAACACACACACTGACTGAATACATTGTTTCTATGTGTTTATCAGATGATGGGGGATCTAGGTGGAGCCTCTGTACTGCTCTCTCCTTTACAATAAAGTCTCCTCTTACCCGGTGATGTGAGGGGCGGCTGATTGTCCATCATGACGTCCTTGTAGAGATCCTTGTGTCCTTCTAAATACTCCCACTCCTCCATGGAGAAATAGACAGTGACATCCTGACACCTTATAGGAACCTGACACACATAATGATACAATTGTGTATAAAAAATTTTGCGCCAACTCCTACAAAGTAGAGCAGCCAACACAACAACCTGACCCATGTAAATATGTGAAGAAATAAATAAAGTGTGGCGCTAAAAGTGATGTCATTTAGAAATAGTGATAGCAATATTGCATAAATAAAAGTGCACAATCCTGAGGTGTGTACAGAAAGTATTGATCTTGATATTGTGAGGTGACTGCAGAGATGATAACCTCCACAAATGTATGTCAAATACACCAGTGGTGATCCAAAAACGTGTATAGGGAGATATTAACCTCCCCACCCAAACTCTCTCATAAACAAATTCAACAATGATGAGATTACTTGTGCAGTGATATAACCACATCCATATAAGTAAGTGAAAAGAATGGACTGATATTCAATATCTCAGGATTGGATGAGACAACTCAGGTAAATACTTGAAGATTCAACTACAAGATATAAACATCAAAAGAAAAAACATAAAAAGGTATAAAATATTTGGAATAACACAGTGATGTGTATCGAGTAACCTATAACCCTACGAAAAAACCAAAATATAGGATCAAAAAGTCCATCAGGGTGGTAAATACAAAGATATGAAAATATTTTAATATTTAAAGTCCACCATCTTAAGTTCTGGATTGCTAAATAACTGTATGGGTGCAAACAGTTCTTTTAAGTGTGGTAGACAGAAGCTGTTGGATGTATCCCTGCACACAGGTAGGTTCTTTCCTTAAAATGGTGACATTGGCCCAAAGGAACAGATACACAATGCCCTTACCAGATAAGGTGGACTCACAGGCCCTTGGCGGTGAGTCAAACGAGCTTGTACCGTCAAGCGGTGTTGGGCTGTAAAGCCGTATGCTGGTCCTGGGAAGAATTGCCACTGATGTCACCGAATGGCACGTCTCTGGCCCAATGAAGTTCGACAGGTGTCGTCTAATGGCGTGTCCTTGGCGGGACTCGGCTGGAATCTGGGGTCGTCCTCAGTCATCAGATGAAGAAAAAGTTTCCTCAGCGACCGATACCATATTGATAAGTAGAAAAAGGAGAAAACTTCCACATAGTGTAAATCTTTCTCAAACGTAGCGACGTTTATTAAAAATAGAGGTAATTTTGCAGTAAATACATAAATTGGGCGGTAAAAACTTGGCTCAAAGTAATATAAAAAATGCCAGATTTTAAAAAAATGTTGCGCAGTAGGTGATGGTAGGGGTAAAATACACAGAAACCCGACGCGTTTCGTCCTCAAAGACTTCTGCTGGGGAATGAATTTGCCCCCCATCCACTGCGCTTATATATGCTATAACAAACAATCAAAAAATCCAATCAGCAGTAATGCCGGACATGACTTCCGGGTGGGGCAGCGTCAACAGTGACCAGCGGGTCATGTGATGTTAGTAAGGCCAATCCTATCCCTCTTGGTTGGTCAAAGCCAAACCTCACTTCCATCCTCCAATCCGCGGTAGCGCGTCAACCCTTGTGTTACATTGATCACGCCGCAATCACATGATCTATTCAATGCGGGATGGCATCAGACCGCTCAGGGTCTGCGTATCATAGGTAATAGGAAGCGAAGGCTTGCCAGACCGAGGCCTGGAGCGCAAACAACGTGGCGATCATGGATAGGGAGAGTGTTTAGGAACGAAATATGCCCAGTCAGATAAACTGGAAGTCATATCGCCGGATATTTACATGCCAATTGTAAACAATCCACCATTGTTATGCCGACAAAGATGGATCTTTTTTAGAACATTTACATGTCATATAATAAAAATAATAGAAACATAAACCAGGATATTTATGAATCTCTTATAAGACATTTGTATACAGCATCAGAAAAAATAAAATAATATGGATCTGTCATGCAGCATCAGAAAAAATAGAGTCATGATGCAGCTGTGGAAATCCAGGATTTATGAATCTCAACGTGCCTGTCAGCATAGGCAGACTCGATGTAAAAATAAATAGAATTCTATTAATGGCTTTATTTTTACATGTACATCGAGTCTGCCTATGCTGACAGGCACGTTGAGATTCATAAATCCTGGATTTCCACAGCTGCATCATGACTCTATTTTTTCTGATGCTGCATGACAGATCCATATTATTTTATTTTTTCTGATGCTGTATACAAATGTCTTATAAGAGATTCATAAATATCCTGGTTTATGTTTCTATTATTTTTATTATATGACATGTAAATGTTCTAAAAAAGATCCATCTTTGTCGGCATAACAATGGTGGATTGTTTACAATTGGCATGTAAATATCCGGCGATATGACTTCCAGTTTATCTGACTGGGCATATTTCGTTCCTAAACACTCTCCCTATCCATGATCGCCACGTTGTTTGCGCTCCAGGCCTCGGTCTGGCAAGCCTTCGCTTCCTATTACCTATGATACGCAGACCCTGAGCGGTCTGACGCCATCCCGCATTGAATAGATCATGTGATTGCGGCGTGATCAATGTAACACAAGGGTTGACGCGCTACCGCGGATTGGAGGATGGAAGTGAGGTTTGGCTTTGACCAACCAAGAGGGATAGGATTGGCCTTACTAACATCACATGACCCGCTGGTCACTGTTGACGCTGCCCCACCCGGAAGTCATGTCCGGCATTACTGCTGATTGGATTTTTTTGATTGTTTGTTATAGCATATATAAGCGCAGTGGATGGGGGGCAAATTCATACCCCAGCAGAAGTCTTTGAGGACGAAACGCGTCGGGTTTCTGTGTATTTTACCCCTACCATCACCTACTGCGCAACATTTTTTAAAATCTGGCATTTTTTATATTACTTTGAGCCAAGTTTTTACCGCCCAATTTATGTATTTACTGCAAAATTACCTCTATTTTTAATAAACGTCGCTACGTTTGAGAAAGATTTACACTATGTGGAAGTTTTCTCCTTTTTCTACTTATCAATATGGTATCGGTCGCTGAGGAAACTTTTTCTTCATCTGATGACTGAGGACGACCCCAGATTCCAGCCGAGTCCCGCCAAGGACACGCCATTAGACGACACCTGTCGAACTTCATTGGGCCAGAGACGTGCCATTCGGTGACATCAGTGGCAATTCTTCCCAGGACCAGCATACGGCTTTACAGTCCTACATCGCTTGACGGTACAAGCTCGTTTGACTCACCGCCAAGGGCCTGCGAGTCCACCTTATCTGGTAAGGGCATTGTGTATCTGTTCCTTTGGGCCAATGTCACCATTTTAAGGAAAGAACCTACCTGTGTGCAGGGATACATCCAACAGCTTATGTCTACCACACTTAAAAGAACTGTTTGCACCCATACAGTTATTTAGCAATCCAGAACTTAAGATGGTGGACTTTAAATATTAAAATATTTTCATATCTTTGTATTTACCACCCTGATGGACTTTTTGATCCTATATTTTGTTTTTTTCGTAGGGTTATAGGTTACCCGATACACATCACTGTGTTATTCCAAATATTTTATACCTTTTATGTTTTTTCTTTTGATGTTTATATCTTGTAGTTGAATCTTCAAGTATTTACCCGAGTTGTCTCATCCAATCCTGAGATATTGAATATCAGTCCATTCTTTTCACTTACTTATATGGATGTGGTTATATCACTGCACAAGTAATCTCATCATTGTTGAATTTGTTTATGAGAGAGTTTGGGTGGGGAGGTTAATATCTCCCTATACACGTTTTTGGATCACCACTGGTGTATTTGACATACATTTGTGGAGGTTATCATCTCTGCAGTCACCTCACAATATCAAGATCAATACTTTCTGTACACACCTCCGGATTGTGCACTTTTATTTATGCAATATTGCTATCACTATTTCTAAATGACATCACTTTTAGCGCCACACTTTATTTATTTCTTCACACACAATGATACAGTCACCATCCAGACACATCTCTTGTCTGTTACTGGACAATGTCCCAGAATTCCCAGAATCCTCCTCACCTCTCCTGTCAGCAGCTCCATCATCTTCTTGGTGACTTCTAGAATCTTCTCCATGTTGTGTCTCTCAGGTTTTAGGGAGTCACATGGAGGCACTGTGATGGTCATATGATCACCTGGCTTCACAAGAGGAAATCTCTGTATTGGAGAACCAATAGGAATATCATGTTAGACTCCCAGAATCCTCCTCACCTCTCTGGTCAGGTCTGTGTTTTATTGATAGAGATAATAGTGATGTCATGTGACCTCCCAGAATCCTCCTCACCTCTCCGGTCAGGTCTGTGTTTTATTAATAGAGATAAGAGTGATGTCATGTGACCTCCCAGAATCCTCCTCACCTCTCCGGTCAGGTCTGTGTTTTATTAATAGAGATAAGAGTGATGTCATGTGACCTCCCAGAATCCTCCTCACCTCTCCGGTCAGGTCTGTGTTTTATTAATAGAGATAAGAGTGATGTCATGTGACCTCCCAGAATCCTCCTCACCTCTCCGGTCAGGTCTGTGTTTTATTAATAGAGATAAGAGTGATGTCATGTGACCTCCCAGAATCCTCCTCACCTCTCCGGTCAGGTCTGTGTTTTATTAATAGAGATAAGAGTGATGTCATGTGACCTCCCAGAATCCTCCTCACCTCTCTGGTCAGCAGGTAGATGATCTCCAGGGTGAGGTTTAGTATCTTCTCAGTCATGTGACTCCAGTCCTCCTCCATCCTCATTGGTGCCATCATTTGATCTATACAGGTCTCCTTGTAGATGGATAACTTTGGGAAATGAAAGTAGTATGTAGTACGGCTGCAATCACATCAAGGAAATGAAAGTAAGAATTATTTGGATGGTATTGGTCACACAATAAAAGGATGTGGATGTGAGGGGAGGAGGATGGGGGGAGGAGGATTGGGGGGGGGGGCTGCTGTACATTGAAGGACTACTACCCCCATGGGAACACATTTTGTTCGAATTGTTTAGTGTTGTCAGGACTATTGGGGTTAAAAAGAATTCCTAAGGCCTTTATATCATTTTTTATTCATATATATTTTATGAACAACTCAGAGGCCATGTTGATACGTTTTTTTTTCTAGGAAACTCTAAGGCTCCTTGTATATCAGCCTGAGTTGTAAATTATGAATCCTCATCAGTTAATCATTTAAGGCATTAGCCAAGGAGGCCCAATGTTATTGTTTAAGTAATGTAAGTAGAAGAGACATATTAACCAATTCTGGTTTTACGAAACTTTGTATTATTTACTGCATAAATAATCATATAACCATAATCCCCAATATATATAAGTTCATTATATTGAAGTAATTATATGCATGATTAAGTGAATAATTTTACATATATTGGTTTATGTATTTTAATAATAATTTTTCTTTCATAATATATTCATAATGTATTGTTTAGGTATTCATAAACCATTAATGCATATATATTATTATGATAAGGGTTACAAATATGGAATCCTATGAAAAGTTTAAGAGTATAGAAATTATACTGATGTAAAATCCTCGTATTTTGAATAACCGGGAGGTTTTTCTGGTGCCATGATTTAGCTTTCAAGGGATGCGAGAAGTTAAGTTAATGACCTTATCCAAACAGTCTCACAACCGTATTTCTGAGTTTTAGACGCAATGTCTGGAGAGTATGACAGAATTTAGACAGTTCTAAATATTTAATAGTTTCTGTTAAGTCTATGGTCATTCATAAATTGAATTGGACATGAAAAAAATAACATTTAAACAATATAATTTTTATTCCATACTGCCCAAACTGAAAACTATGTGTAAGGACACTACAATTTCCCTAGAAGGGTTGTACGAGAAATTACATGTATTTTGACATCTCTTGTGACGTGAAAGGCATTTCCACACCCACATTCCAGAGCAGGGGTGTCAAACTCAATTTCATTGTGGGCCGCATCAGCATTATGGTTGTCCTCAAAAGGGCCGGTTTTATCTGTAAGATTAGAAGTCCAGCGCATCCCCTCCCCTTACATTAGATGTCAATAGCCACCCCACCATCTGAAGTTGAGTCCCCTACTCTCCCTAACATCACAGTGCACCCCCTTTCCTTATGCTGCTGCTGGGAAGAAGCTGGATGCATTGCTTGAAAACAGAAAGTAGGGGTCTGGAGGAGGACCAGAGGAGGCCTGGAGCTCTCCTGCGTGTGAGGGCCACATGAAAGAGCCTGGAGGGCTGGATTCAGCCCGTGAGCCTTGTGTTTGACACCTGTGTTCTAGAGGAATATAGAGGGTTACACATGGCAGGGAAGGGAAGATGAAAGAATTTTTGGGAGGTGGAAAGAATCTTGGAAGGCGAGAGGATGTTGAGATCTTGAGTACAGAAGAATGTAGGAAGGAGGATCAAAGAAGTCCTTTGGACACTCAGTTGACACTTCTAAAAACAAAAGAATCTTAAGCCATGGTAAAGTATTAATGGTTTTATTTTACCTTTTGGGTAATTGAACTTGTTTTAGCATATGCTTAACTAAACAAATCAATGTTGGTAGTGTCAGGGAGTGAGTTGAATTTTAACTGCAATATGAGTTCTTCTTCCTTTTAAACAAAGAGATAAATATCTTGTTATATCTCAACAAAACTAACTTCAAAGTATTATGATTGGATTAGTAATAGTATGTGTTGAACCATAGATTCATTCTAAATTTTATTTTTTTACGTTAAACTGAATCTTGGTAAATTATCAAGTTTGAATATGGTTAACAAAATTGTCCATATACTGTAAAAGAAATTTAAGCTTGAAGGTCTATTTGTTTTGAGAAGAATCACAAGTGTTAAAGTCAACACCTAGCCTGTTTACATAAATCCTTAGAGCCACGGAAAGCTATTTACTAAATGCTACTAAGTTTAAGTTTACTAAGATATAAAATGTTGAAATATGACATTGTGTAACAAGAGCTTGTGGTAAAATTGTATGATTATCTGTATTAACCATATATATTTGAAAATATATTATCTTTTTGTATTATCACCAAATATATCTGATATTTCACACTGAATTTTAGTTAATGAATATATATTTTTAGCACATTGTTGTACTCACTTGTCTTCAAAATAGCACGGATAAACAAACTTGAATTAATTGGTTGTATTTGTGGAAAAATGTGAAAATCTCCCAAAACCACAGGTTTTGCACAATAATTTTTAATGTTTACAATATAAACATTCTGACAGTGTTTTATACATTTTGAGGTCCCGGGATCCTCTTGGCCTGCCGGATCATAAATTCCCTTTTCTCTGTTGGGTTTGTTTGGTTTCTGAACTGGATTTGATTAGTATTAAATCTGCAGACAAGGAATAATAAATACGATCTTTCATTTGACTTGTTTGCTCCCAGGCCATGCTGTGAGGTCAATGTAGGGCCATCATAATGTCCAGGAAGGGGAACCCAGTGAGATGGTGAGGTGAAGGCTTCCTTCATTTGCTGGAAGGAGTTCTTTAACCACTTATCCACCGGACTCTTTAACCCTCTTCCTCACCAGACCAATTTTTAGTGCTCTCACATTTTGAATGACAATTATCCAGTCATGCAACACTGTACCTGTGATGAACACGGGTGTCAGATCCCCGCCCTCCTCGCTAACTTGCAACGAAGTACCGGCCAACCTCACACCATGCTGTCACTTACGTAACAATGCCTATCTCAGCTGCGCCCAGCACAAAGATTTTCCAGCTTGCGGGACCACAATCTAGGTGCGAGCAGCCTGAGAGGGATTGTCACTGGGCTAATTACACAATTAACCCTTTAACTGCCACCACCCCCGTTTAAAAGACCGAGCCGGGGGAGACTCGTAATTTTAGCAATACCAATTATAATTTTAGAATAAGCGTCTGCCACACACACTGCCACCACAGACAGGTCTGCTCAGAGTCTTACTCTACAACAGTAGCGCCCTTCAAGAGGCAGGTTCGTTTATAGCTTGCATTAAGAGCTTTAAAGACAAGGTTAACACTTTTCAACATAAGGGTTTATTATGAAAAGGTCAAAGTTAATGCAAATAAAACATTTACAGAAAAAAGATGTTTCAAAAGATAAAGACAATACACAGCCACAGAGCAATAAGGTAGAATTGGGAAGGAAGAATACTTGCAATTAATGTCCGAGGGTTGATCAGAGTTCGATCGATGAGCTAGGTAATCGGTTCTCGACTTGGCAGATGTTTCTTCTTGGACGGTAAAAGGAGAACTGCCCATTGTCTTGGCATCTCCTCTTTTCTGTCAAATCAAAGGGGGTGTTGACAGTGACCAGTGACCAATCGTCTGGTCATCTTGTTTAGGGGTTGGTTGCTGGGAGGTGTCTACAATCATGACCACATCCCAGGTAGATTTTGTAATACATATTCATATATCTGCCTCTATCGTGTTTACAGACTGCAAATACCCATATTATTATTCAGCGTGAGATTTCCTTCAAAACAAGTATAAACATGCCATATCTATAATGTATAGTCTACTTAGGAGGAATAAGTGGTCCCGAGGGTTTCCCATATGACATGACATAGGGGTGTCTGGACTTGAAACGTTCCATATTATCTGAGGAAACTAAATATGTCCATATTATGGCTGTGCTATTACTAAGTCAGAAGTTATGAAACATGCTGAAATTTCATACTTATTCCACGGTTTTAAGTTGGATGTGTATTCAGACAATTTACAACCGGGGCCTGTTAGGTCTCTGGATGGAGAGGGTGACAGTTTTACGACAGGCCCGAACACTCTGCCCTTTCAACATGCAGTTTACTGACCTAGCCTGGTTCTGTGTTTTCTGTTGAGATAACCTTTTCTGTTGAACTTAAAAAGCTTTGAATTCCAACGACAAGGGAGGGAGGGAGGAGGGAGTTCAGATTTCTCTGTAATGTTACATGGTTAGCCAAACTGTCATGGCTACTTCCACACAAGATGGCAGCTAGCTACAGCTTTTCATGTCCCATACATGATATCGTTACAGTACCCATATGAAATTGTTGTCCTTTTTTTTTACCCACAAATAGGTTTCTTTTGGTGGTATTTGATTACCTCTGGGTTTTGTTTTTTTTGCGTTATAAATGAAAAAAAAAAAAAAAATTCTGTAAAAAAAAATAATTTTTCTTTGTTTCTGTTGTAATATTTTGCAAATTAGTAATTTTTCTTCATAAATTTTGGCCCAAATTTATACTGCTACATATCTTTGGTAAAAATAACCCAAATCAGTGTATATTATTTGGTCTTTGTGAAAGTTATAGAGTCTACAAGCTGTGGTGCCAATCACTGAAAATTGATCTCACCCGATGTACTGACGGCTGATGTCATTTCTTGAGACCCTAACAAGCCAGGAAAGTACAAATACCCACCAAATGACCCCTTTTGGAAAGTAGACATTCCAAGTAAGACATTCTTTAGTAAGAAAAACAGGTGGTGCAGCGCTCAAATGAAAGCAACAATGAAAGTCCATAAAGAAATCAATCCGAACGATCATATGTGATGTGACTTCATGCTGACATCTCAGTGACTTTCTGTGATCCCTCCACCAATGTAAAGGATGGCCTCTCACCTTATAGCAGGGACCCTTTGATTATAGAGGGTCAGAAGTGCTTTCCCTTACGGGTCATATGAGGATGATACATGGCAGATCCAGATCAGTCAAACAGCAGGACAAGGGCAAGCATATGGCAGCATATGACACTCTCTCAGAGTTACAGTTTATATGAAACAGAAAGAGTATAACATAGTGCTCTCCATAAAATACAGATTTATTGACTAAAATAACCAATATAGCACTTACAAACAAGGCACTCATCCAGTGCCAGATATTGCAGCATGTAGCGTGTATGGGAAAAGAGATGCGAGATGGCCGCGGGTGACGTTATCTGATCTGGATCTGCCGCGCATCATCCTCATATGACCTGTAAGGGAAAGCACTTCTGACCCTCTATAATAAAAGGGTCCCTGCTATAAGGTGAGAGGCCATCCTTTACATTGGTGGAGGGATCACAGAAAGTCACTGAGATGTCAGCATGAAGTCACATCACATATGATCGTTCGGATTGATTTCTTTATGGACTTTCATTGTTGCTTTCATTTGAGCGCTGCACCACCTGTTTTTTATTGTCTTTTAGGGATTTGATTTTTGACCCTGGTGTTCAGCTGTTGTGTTTCATTTACATATTAGCGCTGATTTTTCCACTTTTTGATTCTTTAGTAAGAGGCATGGTGAGTTTTTTGAAGTTGTCATTTTTTCCCACAATTCTCTGCAAAATGAAGATTTTTTTTCTTTTTTTCACAAAATTGTCATATTAACAAGTTATTTCTCACACACAGCATTTGCATACTTCCAATTACACCCCAAAATACATTCTGCTGCTCCTCCTGAGTACAGCCATACCACATGTGAGACTTTTACATAGCCTGTCCACATACAGAGGCCCAACATGCAAGGAGGACTATCAGGTGTTCTAGGAACATAAAATACACATTTATTTTCTTGACTACCTCTTGCACTTTTGAAGGCCATGGAGCACCAGGACAATGGAAACACCCCAAAAATGACCCCATTTTGGAAAGAAAAAACCCCAACGTATAATCTTTGAGGCATAATGAGTCTTTTGAACATGTCATTTTTTTCCAGTTTTTGGAAAAAGTGGAAAGAAAATTAAAACGTGGTTGTCCATTTATACAATATTTCTAACACATAGCATGTATATACGAAAAATTACACCCCAAAATAGATTCTCCTACTCCTCCTGAGTACAGCAATACCACATGTGTGAGGCTTTTCCACAGCCTGGCAACATAGAGGCCCAACATGCAGGGAGCACCATCAGGTGTTCTAGGAGCATAAATTACACATCTGATTTGACTACCTATTACACTTTTGTAAGGCACTGTAGTGGCATGGATGAGCATGAATGTGGATGGATGAGGCATAAATGAGCCGTGGATGGGGATGGCTGAGCATGAATGAAGATGGCTGAGCAAGGATGAGGATGACTGAGCATGAATGAGGATGACTGAGCATGAATGAGGATGGCTTAAAATGAATGAGGATGGCTGAGCATGAATGAGGATGGCTGAGCAGGAATGAGGATGGCTGAGCAGGAATGAGGATGGTTGAGCATGAATGAGGATGAATGGGGATGACTGAGCATGGATGGGAATAGCTGAGCATAGATGAGGATGGCTGAGTATGAATGAGGATGTCCGAGCATGGATGGGAATGGCTGAGTATGGATGGGGATGGCTGAGCATGAATGAGGATGGCTGAGCATGAATGAGGATGACTGAGCATGAATGAGGATGACTGAGCATGAATGAGGATGGCTGAGCATGAATGGGGATGACTGAGCATGGATGGGAATGGCTGAGCATGGATGGGAATGGCTGAGCATAAATGAGGATGGCTGAGTATGAATGAGGATGTCCGAGCATGGATGGGAATGGCTGAGTATGGATGGGGATGGCTGAGTATGGATGGGGATGGCTAAGTATGAATGAGGATGGCTGAGTATGAATGAGGAAGGCTGAGTATGAATGAGGATGGCTGAACATGGATGGGGATGGCTGAGTATGAATGATGACTGAGCATGGATGGGAATGGCTGAGCATGAATGAGGATGGCTGAGTATGAATGGCATGAATGAGGATGGCTGAGCATGAATGAGGATGACTGAGCATGAATGAGGATGACTGAGCATGAATGGGGATGACTGAGCATGAATGGGGATGACTGAGCATGAATGGGGATGACTGAGCATGAATGGGGATGACTGAGCATGAATGGGAATGGCTGAGCATGGATGGGAATGGCTGAGCATGGATGGGAATGGCTGAGCATAAATGAGGATGGCTGAGTATGAATGAGATGTCCGAGCATGGATGGGAATGGCTGAGTATGGATGGGGATGGCTGAGCATGAATGAGGATGGCTGAGTATGAATGAGGATGGCTGAGTATGAATGAGGATGTCTGAACATGGATGGGGATGGCTGAGTATGAATGATGACTGAGCATGGATGGGAATGGCTGAGCATGAATGAGGATGGCTGAGTATGAATGAGGATGGCTGAGTATGAATGAGGATGGATGAGGATGTCCGAGCATGGATGGGGATGGCTGAGTATGAATGAGGATGACTAAGTATGGATGGGGATGGCGGAGTATGGATGGATGGATGAATGAATGAATGGGCACAGAGCAGCGCTGCTGCAACCGATCTCTCCCCTGTCCTCTCACACTGTACCGATTGGTACAGAGAGGAGAGAGATGAACCGGGCATGCGCCATCTTGTTTACAAGTGATCGTTCTGTCATTTGACAGAGTGATCACGTGGTAAATGGCTGCGGTCATCGGCCATTTATCGTAATCACAGATATTCCCGGGGGCGCGCGGGAGTGCGATTGTGGAATGATGTCATTGTACGCCCTCCCAGAGATATCGAGCCACGCTGTAGCCATCTTTCGGTCAGAAAAGTAAGTGCAGGTTGGGTAGGAGGACCATCAGAGACCAAGAGTCCCTATGAGCCCTAAAGCCCCCTCTTACCTCAGAGTCTTGCAGCCTGACTCCCCCTCAGAGGTCCCCCAGCCCTTCAGCCCCACTAACCTCTCAGAGTTATTTAGTCCTATTACTTCATGAGAAGAATGGCTGGCAAACATTCAAGTGTATACCCTATACCGCAAGGATAGAGAGGGTAAAAAAGGGGGAGGGGTGTGCCTATATACCAAGAATAATGTACAAGTGAATGTGAGAGATGACATCACTGAGGGAGCTAGGGAGGAGGTGGAATCCTTATAGGTAGAGCTCCAAAGGGATGAAGCTAAGGGGAAAATAATACTGGGAGTATGCTATAGGCCCCCTAACCTGAGGGAGGAAGTGGAGACGGATCTCCTATCACAATTTGGATTAGCAGCAAGGATGGGAAGTGTTATCATAATGGGGGATTTTAATTATCCAGACATAGACTGGGCGGAGGGAACTGCGCATTCATTTAAGGCTCGCCAGTTCCTTAGTGTCTTGCAGGACAATTTTATGGTCAGATGGTAGACGCACCAACTAGAAATAAAACAATACTGGATCTACTGATTACCAACAATACAGACCTGATCACAGATGTGGAAATACGGGGCAATTTAGGGAACAGCGATCACAGGTCAATTAGTTTCAGTATAAATCACACAAAATAGGAAACATGAAGGGAACACAAAGACACTGAATTTCAAAAGAGCCAACTTCCCTAAACTACAAACCTTGCTAAAAGGCATAAATTGGGATAAAATATTAGGAACAAAGAATACGGAGGAGAGATGGGTTTGCTTTAAGAGCATATTAAATAAGGGCATTAGCCAATGTATCCCATTGGGTAATAAATTTAAAAGAGCGAACAAAAATCCTGG
This sequence comes from Lithobates clamitans, assembly GCA_037952925.1. NCBI lineage: Eukaryota > Metazoa > Chordata > Amphibia > Anura > Ranidae > Lithobates > Lithobates clamitans. The sequence continues at coordinate 218,781 of JBBGZY010001363.1, read as the reverse complement.
ATGGCTTAACTCCAATGTAAAAATGCATATAAAAGCAAAGGAGAAGGCCTTCAAAAAATACAAGGTTGAGGGATCATCCTCAACATTCAGACTTTATAAAGAATGCAATAAGAAATGTAAGGGTGCAATTAGGACGGCTAAGATAGAACATGAAAGACACATAGCGGAGGAGAGCAAAAAAAATCCCAAGAAATTCTTTAAGTATGTAAACAGTAAAAAAGGGAGGACAGACCATATTGGCCCCATAAAGAATGAGGAAGGACATCTGGTTACAAAGGATGGGGAGATGGCGAAGGTATTGAATTTATTCTTCTCCTCAGTCTTCACAAGTGAATCGGGGGGCTTCAGTAACCAAAACTGCAGTGTTTATCCTCATGACACAACACAGGAAGCACCTACATGGTTAACAGAGGACAGAATTAAAATTAGACTTGAGAAACTTAACAATAATAAATCACCGGGACCAGATGGCTTGCATCCGAGGGTACTTGGGGAACTCAGTCAGGTGATTGCCAGACCGTTGTTCCTAATTTTTACAGACAGACAGTCTATTGACTAGAATGGTACCAGCTAATTGGAGAAAAGCCAATGTAGCACCAATATTTAAAAAGGGCCCAAAAAACATCCCTGGGAACTACAGACCAGTTAGCCTAACATCAATAGTATGTAAACTCTTGGAGGGGATGATAAGAGACTATATACAAGATTTTAGTAATAAGAATGATATCATTAGCAGTAATCAGCATGGATTCATGAAGAATCGTTCTTGCCAAACCAATCTATTAACCTTCTATGAGGAGGTGAGTTGCCATCTAGATAAAGGAAGGCCCGTAGACGTGGTGTATCTGGATTTTGCAAAAGCATTTGACACAGTTCCCCATAAATGTTTACTGTACAAAATAAGGTGCGTTGGCATGGACCATAGGGTGAGTACCTGGATTGAAAACTGGCTACAAGGGCGAGTTCAGAGGCTGGTGATAAATGGGGAGTACTCAGAATGGTCAGGAGTGGGTAGTGGGGTTCCCCAGGGTTCTGTGCTGGGACCAATCCTATTTAATTTGTTTATAAACGACCTGGAGGATGGGATAAACAGTTCAATCTCTGTATTTGCAGACGATACTAAGCTAAGCAGGGCAATAACTTCTCAGCAGGATGTGGAAACCTTGCAAAAAGACCCGACCAAATGAATGGGGGAGGGGCGACTACATGGCAAATGAGGTTCAATGTAGAAAAATGTAAAATAATGCATTTGGGTGGCAAAAATATGAATGCAATCTATAGACTGGGGGGAGAACCTCTGGGGGAATCTAGGATGGAAAAGGACCTGGGGGTCCTAGTAGATGATAGGCTCAGCAATGACATGCAATGCCAAGCTGCTGCTAACAAAGCAAACAGAATATTGGCATTAAAAAGGGATCAACTCCAGAGATAAAACGATAATTCTCCTGCTCTACAAGACTCTGGTCCGGCCGCACCTGGAGTATGCTGTCCAGTTCTGGGCACCAGTCCTCAGGAGGGATGTACTGGAAATGGAGCGACTACAAAGAAGGGCAACAAAGCTAATAAAGGGTCTGGAGGATCTTAGTTATGAGGAAAGGTTGTGAGCTCTGAACTTATTCTCTCTGGAGAAGAGACGCTTGAGAGGGGATATGATTTCAATTTACAAATACTGTACTGGTGACCCCACAATAGGGATAAAACTTTTTCGCAGAAGAGAGTTTAATAAGACTTGTGGCCACTCATTACAATTAGAAGAAAAGAGGTTTAACCTTAAACTACGTAGAGGGTTCTTTGCTGTAAGAGCGGCAAGGATGTGGAATGCCCTTCCACAGGCGGTGGTCTCAGCGGGGAGCATTGATAGCTTCAAGAAACTATTAGATAATCACCTGAATGACCGCAACATACAGGGATATACAATGTAATACTGACACATAATCACACACATAGGTTGGACTTGATGGACTTGTGTCTTTTTTCAACCTCACCTACTATGTAACTATGTAAGATCCCAAAGTCTTTCCTCTACACTTCCTCCTCAGGCGTCCCAGTGTCCTTCACATACAGTAAACCCTCAGAGGCTCCCACAGCCCTATAGTCCCACTACCTCCTCAGAGACCCCTCAGCTCCTCTAATTCCCTTGTACCCCTCAGTATTTTCCTCCCTCTGACACCAATTATGAAACATATTCTTCATGGCAGGCTGGGGAATGTTTTCTTCCTCCAGACCAGCAATGTAAGGGGCTCTATACTCCATACCCCTGACCCCGGCACTCCATCATTATGTCGGTTGCATAGTGTAATGATTGCCTGTGCTGTTGGTTTAGACCAGTGGTTCTCAACTCCAGTCCTCAAGTACCCACAACAGGTTACGTTTTGGGAATTTCTCTTCGATAAATTAGCTGTCCGAAATACCAAGCCATTGACTCTGATTTAAACCACCTGTGCAAGATAAAGGAAAACCTGCAAACCTGGCCTGTTGGGGGTACTTGAGGACAGGGTTGAGAACCACTGGTTTAGATGACCATATTAGTGTTGTGAGATATTCTGCCCCTGAAGGGAATAATCTAGGTTTCCACACTATATATGTGTGTTTCCTGACGCCAAACATGGCAGCATACAGATGATATAGCTCCGCCCCTACATCCACCCACAGGACCTGTTTAGCTGTATAAAAGTCTGACTGAGAGCTACCTCCCCCATTCCCCTTTCTGTCCTCAAAGATCAATACCTACAGACCGTTACACTCAGGATAAGCTCTTACCTACCGACTATGTCAAAGTCCGTCTGGGTTCAGCCTCTCCCAGTACGCAGTCCCACATCTTAGGCTGCTAAACGCACTAACAAGGTGGGGAACCCCTTCTGGTGGTCTTTTGGGGTCGAGGTGTTCTCTAATCAGAGACGACAATCCTCTTGTGGCATGCCTGCTTTGGAGTCTGGATCCAGCAGCTGGGACTGCATGATGTCTTCTCTCCTATGGAACTCTTTTCAGGTCTGTCAAACTCTACAAAACTTTTTTTCTTTTTCTTGGGCTCATGTCTCTAAAGACCCCATACACACTGTGCAGCTTTTGTTTTCCGATTTCCTTTAGATTTGCCGGGACCATGTGGTGCAGGGGCCTGCCTGATTGCATACAAATTGAGGCTCTTAAGGTTTGACCTCGTATTGTGTGGTTTTGGTAAATCTGAGGGAATAAAATCTGCAGAGGATTGTATGATGTGTAGCCAGCTTAAAAGTGTCCTTTTGTGTGGATGAGCTTTGGCTTCCATCCAATTGTACTAGCACTTTTTTGATTAGAACCGAGGTGAGAGAGGGCGGAGTCAGTCTCTCTGTGTGTCTCTCTCTCTCTGTTTCTCTCTCTCTCTGTGTCTCTCTCTCTCTGTGTCTCTCTCTCTCTGTGTCTCTCTCTCTTACTGTCTCTCTATCTCTCTGTCTCTCTGTGTCGCTCTCACTGTCTCTCTCTGTCTCCGTGTGTGTCTCTCTCTCTGTCTGTCTCTGTCTGTGTCTCTCTGTCTGTGTCTCTCTCTGTCTCCATCTCTCTCTCTCTCTGTGTCTCTCTCTGTCTCTCTCCCTCTCTCTCTCTCTCTGTGTCTCTCTCTCTCTCTCTCTCTCTGTGTGTCTCTCACTGTCTCTCTCTGTCTCCGTGTGTCTCTCTCTCTCTGTCTGTGTCTCTATCTCTGTCTCCCTATCTCTGTCTCCCTCTCTCTGTCTCCCTCTCTCTGTCTCCCTCTCTCTGTCTCCCTCTCTCTGTCTCTCCCTCTCTATTTCTCTCTCTCTATTTCTCTCTCTCTATTTCTCTCTCTGTCTGTGTCTCTCTCTCTCTCTCTGTGTCTCTTTCTCTCTCTCTGTGTCTCTCTCTCTGTCTATGTGTGTGTGTCTCCCTCTCTCTCTCTCTCTCTCTCTCTCTCTCTCTATTTCTTTCTCTCTATGTCTCTCTCTGTCTGTGTCTCTCTCTCTCTATCTCTCTGTGTGTCTCTTTCTCTCTCTGTGTCTCTCTCTCTCTCTCTGTCTATGTGTGTGTGTCTCTCTCTCTCTCTCTCTCTCTCTCTCTTTGTCTCTCTCTCTCTGTGTGTCTCTCTCTCTCTCTCTCTCTCTCTCTCTCTCTCTTTCTCTCTGTGTGTCTCTCTTTCTCTCTGTGTGTCTCTCTCTCTCTCTGTGTGTCTCTCTCTCTCTCTCTGTGTCTCTCTCTCTCTCTCTGTGTCTCTCTCTCTCTCTCTCTGTGTCTCTCTCTCTCTCTCTGTGTCTCTCTCTCTGTGTCTCTCTCTCTCTCTCTCTCTCTCTCTCTATCTCTCTGTGTGTCTCTCTTTCTCTCTGTGTGTCTCTCTCTCTCTCTCTGTGTCTCTCTCTCTCTCTCTCTGTGTCTCCGTCTCTCTCTCTGGGTCTCTCTCTCTGTCTGTGTGTCTCCGTCTCTCTCTCTCTCATGGCCAGGTAATGGATGCCTTTGCTATTCAGGCATCCACAGAGGCAGCATCTCATTCTGAGGAACAGTCAATGACAGGTAAGTTTTGCTATCCTAGTAATGGGGATAGAAAGGGGGGGTGAGCAATGTATTACTAGAGGATGGGTGGGGGGGTTGCCCAGATTTATTTTATTAAATTTTGTTACTCTTTGCCCCAAAATAAAGGGGGGTATATATGTAGTTTCTTTTTCTCTCTTGCTTCCCTTATTTCTCTCTGTTGCCATGCAGTCCCCCTTGCACCTTTCAGTTCTTCCACCAGCATTAGCCTAATACCACATAACCATGACCTCAATACCAGGTAAGGGCCAACTTTGGGTAAGTAAGAAGATGTAGGAAAAAGAGTGCGTTCTGCCCTGACGAGGGGTCTTCTTGTCTATTGCAGCCCCGGCCACTCACACGCCTGCTCTATGAGGTCCAGGGGCCCTCTGGATCATCAGGATTTTTTCCAGGGAAGACAGTGACTCCTCCAGTCCTGGCAGACCCCAGTACAAAGAGCGCAAATGTACGCTTAAGAGAAAGCACACAGCTTCTCCTCCAAGGGCTCAGCGTCCGAAAGGCAAAACTCCAGAAACCAGGAGTACGAGAGTCAGCAGATGTCAACCTTGCTGAAGAAAGTAGTCCCCAATAGGGATGTGCCGAACACCCCCCGGTTCGGTTCGCATTCAGAACATACGAACAGACCGAAAGTTCGCGCAAACATTCGAACACCGTTAAAGCCTATGGGACTTGAACGTGAGAAATCAAAAGTGCGAATTTTAAAGACTAATATGCATGGTATTGTCCTAAAATGGGTTTGGGGACCCGGGTCCTGCCCCAGGGGAAATGTATCAATGCAAAAAAAAGTTTTAAAAACGGCTGTTTTTCCGAGAGCAGTGATTTTAATGATGCTTAAAGTGAAAAAAAAAGTGAAATATTCCTTTAAATATCGTACCTGGGGGTGTCTATAGTATGTCTGTAAAGTGACGCGTGTTTCCCGTGTTTAGAACAGTCCCTGCACCAAATGTAATTTTTAAAGGAATAAAAGTCATTTAAAACTGCTTGCGGCTTTAATGTAATGTGGGGTCCCGGCAATATGGATGAAAATCAGTGAGACAAACGGCATGGGTACCCCCCAGTCCATTACCAGGCCCTTTGGGTCTTGTATGGATATTAAGGGGAACCCCGCACCCAAATTAAAAAAAGGAAAGGTGTGGGGCCACCAGGCCCTATATACTCTGAACAGCAGTATACAGGTGGTGCAAACAAGACAGGGACTGTAGGTTTGTTGTTAAGTAGAATCTGTTTGTAATTTTGAATGGGTACATTTTTAACGTGTTTAGCTCCAGCCAAAAAATCTATTTTAAAGCTTTTTGGAAAACATAGGGAAGGGTTATCACCCCTGTGACATTTGTTTTGCTGTCTGTGCTCCTCTTCAGAAGATTTCACCTCACTTTTTGTCCCAATGACAATTGTTTTTTGAAAATTTGGGGTTTTTTATGAAACACGGATTGATGATAAAGCATTGGTGAAGAGGAGAAACGTTTTTCCCATATTAACTCTTACAGCAGAGAATTTCCCTTCCTAGGGGTAGATTTCATCTCACTTCCTGTTGTCTCCTTCCGTTTGTAAGTAGGAGTCGTTTGTAAGTTGGATGTTTGAAAGTAGGGTCCTGCCCTATATACTCTGCAGAAATTTGGGCCTAATGGGGCGTACACACGGTCAGACTTTTCGTCTACAAAAGTCCGACAGCCTGTCCGACAGACTTGCGGCGGGCTTGCGGCAGACTTTCTAACGAACGAACTTGCCTGCACACGACCACACAAAAGTCCGACGGATTCGTACGTGATGACGTACACCGGACTAAAATAAGGAAGTTCATAGCCAGTAGCCAATAGCTGCCCTAGCGTGGGTTTTTGTCCGTCGGACTAGCACACAGACGAGCGGATTTTGGGGTCCGTCGTAGTTACGACGTAAAGATTTGAAGCACGTTTCAAATCTAAAGTCCGTCGGATTTGAGGCTGAAAAAGTCCGCTGAAAGTCGGGGAAGCCCACACACGATCGGATTACCAGCCAGCTTTAGTCCGTCGGCGTCCGTTGGACTTTTGTAGACGAAAAGTCCGACAGTGTGTACGCCCCTTTAGGTGTTGCCACAACACTGTAAGCCCTCAAAGGGCCCTGCTGTGAAATATTAGATCAAGAATTGTAATTTACACGCCCCTGTTGAACAGGGTAAGAAAAATTGGGCTTTAGGCAGTGGTGGTGGTGCCACAACACTGTAACCCCTCACAGATTCTGTTGTTGAGTACAGGAACGAGCCCTGCTGCAAAATATTAGATTTAAAAATTGTAATTACGCGCCCCAGGGGCAGAAAAATTGGGCTTTAGGCACTGGTGCTGGTGCCCAGAACCAAAAATGTTCTTAGAAGCTATCAACATGAACATTGAGGAAGAATAGGATAGTCACTCAGCATAACTGAATAGTCAGTCAGCATAGGCAGTCTGCAAGGGATCTCACATTCATAAAAAAAATATTTGGTTACATCAGCATAAGGTGCTTGGTAGCTGGTGATCCAAGATTCATTTTTATGAAGGTGAGCCGATCAAGCGAGTCGGTGGACAGGCGCACTCTGTGATCGGTTACAAAGCTTCCAGCGGCACTGAATGTGCGTTCCGAAAGAACGCTGGATGCAGGACAGGCCAGTAGCTCAATTGCAAACTGGGCAAGCTCTGGCCAGTGATCCATCCTCAAGACTCAGTAACCCAGTGGATTTTCGGTTGGAAAGGTCTCCAAGTCCGATCTTGCCCCTAGGTATTTCTGCACTATGTACAACAGACGCTGGCGATGGTTGCTGGAACCGATCATACCTTGGGGCTGCGGACTAAAAAATTGTCTGAACGCATCGGTCAGACGGCCACCTTCTCCGCAGCTCCTTCTGTGACTGACCGAAGCCTCAGCAACACGTTGTCCAGTACCCTCCCAGGCTCTGGAAACGCGTTGCACAAACCTTTCTGCAAGGCCTCCTGAAGATGTTTCATCCTCTGCTCCCTCTGCGATGGCAAGAGAAGTTCCACAACCTTACCCTTGTAATGTGGATCAAGAAGAGTTGCCAGCCAGTAGTGATCCCTCTCCTTGATCACACGAATCCTAGGGTCCTTTCGCAGGCTTTCGCAGGATCAGGGAGGCCATGCAGCGTAGGTTTGTTGAGGCATTCGATCCGGAGTCCTCTGGGTCACTAAGGACAACCTGATCCGCAGCCATCTCCTCCCAGCCACATACAAGTCCATGGGTTTCTGGGGACTGTAAACGATCCCTTGAAGGCTGCTGCTGAGTGTTAGGCTCCACCTCCATGCTGACACAATCCTCCTCTTCCTCCTCCTCTTCCTGTGAGGTTGGCGGGCTCGCAAGAATACTGTCTGGATAAAGGGGGCCTTGAGAGGTAAGGAAGTCCTCCTCTTCCTCCGTCTGTTCTGCCTCAAGTGCCCTGTCCATTATTCCATGAAGCGTGTGCTCCAACATGTAGACAAGAAGGACAGTATCACTGATGCCTGCACTGTCACTGCTCACCAACCTCGTGGCCTCCTAAAATGGTGACAGGACAGTGCATGCATCCTTGATCATGGCCCACTGGCGTGGCAAAAAAAAGCCAAGCTCCCCTGACCCTGTCCTGGTGCCATAGTCGCACAGGTACTCGTTGATGGCCCTCTGCTGCGTGTGCAGCCGCTGCAGCATTTCCAACGTTGAGTTCCACCTGGTGGGCATGTCACAGATGAGGCGGTTATTGGGCAGATTGCATTCCTTTTGAAGGTCAGCCAGCCGAGCACTGGCCTTATATGACCGGTGGAAATGCACACAGACTTTCCTGGCCTGCCTCAGGATATCCTGTAAGCCCGGGTACCTGCACAAGAACCGCAGCACCACCAAATTAAGGATGTGAGCCAAACAGGGCACATGGGTGAAGTGTCCCTGTCGGAGAGCGGAGAGGAGTTTGGTGCCATTGTCACAAACCACCATCCCTGGCTGAAGCTGGTGTGGCGTCAACCACCTCTGAGCCTGCCCCTGCAGAGCTGACAGAATCTCTGCCCCAGTGTGGCTCCTGTCCCCCAAGCACACCAGCTCAAGTACCGCATGGCATCTTTTTGTCTGCGTGCTTGCGTAACCCCTTGAACGCCTACGGAGCACCTCTGGTTCTGAGGACAAATCTGCACAGGAAGAGGCCATAGAGGAAGAAGAAGAGGGGGTGGAGGAGAAAGGTGTGGCAGAATCACCACTAGCATTTTGGAGGCGTGGTGGCGGAACAAACTCCAACAATACTGTACCCTGTCCTGCATCCTTCCCAGCTGCCAGCAGGGTTACCCAGTGCGCCGTGAAAGAAAGGTAATGTCCCTGTCCATGCCTGCTGGACCATGAGTCAGCAGTAATATGCACCTTACCGCTGACTGCCCTGTCCAGCGAGGCCAAGACATTGCCTTCCACATGTCGATAGAGAGACAGAATTGCCTTACAAGAAAAAAATTGGCGTTTGAGAACCTGCCACTGAGGTACCGCACATTCCACAAATTCTCGAAAGGGGACAGAGTCTACCAACTGAAAAGGCAGCAGTTGGAGTGCTAGCAATTTAGCCAAACTAGCATTCAGCCGCTGAGCATGTGGATGGCTGGGACAAAATTTCTTTCGCCGGCTTAGCAAATGAAGTAGGGAAATATGTCTGCTACAATCGGACGTTGGTGTAGTGATAGCAGATTGCCCGCAAGTACTTGGCACACCTAATTCTACACCTTCATTCCTGTCAGTGCTGGTTTCTGAGAGGACTGAAGGTATAGTGGGGTTGGAGATCCCAGCTGATGAGTAGCAAAGAGAGGTCCTCTTGGTTCTTTGGTGTGGGTCTTTTAAATACTGTGGACTGCATGGGAGCTCAACATATGTCTGGTCCAGCATGTGGTGCCCAAGCGGCTGCTGTTTTGGCCACGCGAGATACGCTTCAGAAATATGTTGCAAACAGCAACGGTGTGATCTGCTGCACATGTCTCAAAAAAGGCCAAAACCAAAGAACTTTTGGAAAAACGCGCAGAGTCAGCAGCGCCCTGCACATGCGGAGCTCTGCGGTGTGATGCAGTCGGTTGGCTGCCATTAAGCTGGCCCCTGGAGGGCATCCTGCCTTGTTGGAGATGTGCCTCCTCCTCCTCCTCTCTTCTATCAGGCACCCACGTAGAGTCAGTGACCTCATCACCCCCTCCTTCCTCGCCACTGGAGCAAACCTGGCAGTATGCTGCAGCTGGGGGAACATGACTGCCAGTTTCTTGTCCTGCTTGGGCACTCCATCTCTCTGGGCTCACATTACTGCCTTCATCCTTTGTTCTTGTCCATATATGTTCAATTGTTCTGTGTACCACATGCTTAGTTGCATGAGTGGTGCAAAAATAAGAGCGTCCGCTCGCTCAGCACCGCGGCTGCGTGACTTAACATGCTTGGTTCCTTCCCTCTGCACGCATATCATCCTCTGATTGGTCTTTCTCAGCAGATCTGCGTGCAGAGGGGAGGAGCCGACCCTGTTACATCACACAGCCGCGGTGCTGAGCGAACGGAACGCTCTTATTATACACACATGCCAGTGTTTGTTTTTTATCTGGTAAGTGTTCTCTTTTTAAGCGGGTTTTTAATAAATTGGAAAAACAGAGAGCACTATGTCTTCTGTGTTTGTAATCACATGACACTGGAAAGGAGTACAAGAAGGCGGAAGGTGATCAGCTGATCCATAGAAGAAGAGATCATTGAAGAGTCAAAGACAAGGAGTTCTGTGAATCTGCCTGAGAAGGTGAAATATCCGGGGGAGGGGAGCACAAGTATACAATGTTCAAAGAAAAGCACGGTGGTGATATCAAATCAAGAATTGTGTTTATAATTTGTAATATTTGTACAAGGTGCGGTATTAGAGTTACCATTATAGCAGTGTGCACTATATATACTTATATATACTATTTTATTCCAAGTGAAGTGACTCCACTTACAGTATACAGCAGCTGTGATATTTGATATCATATATATATACATGATCACAGTGACTATGGAGGAAGAGGACGGACATGATCACAGTGACTATGGAGGAAGAGGACGGACATGATCACAGTGACTATGGAGGAAGAGGAGGGACATGATCACAGTGACTATGGAGGAAGAGGAGGGACATGATCACAGTGACTATGGAGGAAGAGGAGGACATGATCACAGTGACTATGGAAGAAGAGGAGGGACATGATCACAATGACTATGGAGGAAGAGGAGGGATATGATCACAGTGACTATGGAGGAAGAGGACGGACATGATCACAGTGACTATGGAGGAAGAGGACGGACATGATCACAGTGACTATGGAGGAAGAGGACGGACATGATCACAGTGACTATGGAAGAAGAGGAGGGACATGATCACAGTGACTATGGAGGAAGAGGACGGACATGATCACAGTGACTATGGAGGAGGAAGAGGACGAACATGATCACAGTGACTATGGAGGAAGAGGACGGACATGATCACAGTGACTATGGAGGAGGAGGAGGAGGACGGACATGATCAGTGACTATGGAGGAAGAGGAGGGACATGATCACAGTGACTATGGAGGAAGAGGAGGGACATGATCACAGTGACTATGGAGGAAGAGGACGGACATGATCACATGACTATGGAGGAAGAAGAGGACGGACATGATCACAGTGACTATGGAGGAAGAAGAGGACGGACATGATCACAGTGACTATGGAGGAAGAGGAGGGACATGATCACTGTGACTATGGAGGAAGAGGACGGACATGATCACAGTGTCTATGGAGGAAGAGGAGGGACATGATCACAGTGACTATGGAGGAAGAGGACGGACATGATCACAGTGACTATGGAGGAAGAGGACAGACATGATCACAGTGACTATGGAGGAAGAGGAGGGACATGATCACAGTGACTATGGAGGAAGAGGACGGACATGATCACAGTGACTATGGAGGAAGAGGACGGACATGATCACAGTGACTATGGAAGAAGAGGACGGACATGATCACAGTGTCTATGGAGGAAGAGGAGGGACATGATCACAGTGACTATGGAGGAAGAGGAGGGACATGATCACAGTGACTATGAAGGAAGAGGAGGGACATGATCACAGTGACTATGAAGGAAGAGGATGGACATGACGGGGGGGTTACTGGGTGTAAATAGAAAATACGATCTTATTACCTTCTCTACTGCCACTTCCAGCGATGTCTCCTCTCTACTTCCTCATGAGTCACCTCTCACCCAGAACCTTTTGTCTGTACCTGACATCACTTCCTGTCTGTACCTGACATCACTTCCTGTCTGTACCTGACATCACTTCCTTTCTGTATTCCATAGAGACTTCCTGTCTCTATGGTATAAGTGATATCACCACCTTGTGGAGCTCAGAAGAACTGCAGCCCGGAGAACCGTCTGGTGGTGTGAACACGGACTTGTGCTGTGTATGTACTGCACAAGGGATAACATTGGATTATCTCATTACAATGACATCTGGAAGTGGGTGGGATCTTTTAGGACCCAAGTGAACATGTTGTCCCTGAAGTTGATGTGTTGAAAGCAAGGTTGTTGTGTATGGGGCGGTGTAGTCGCAGACTGGTCAGGGTGTCCATGCTGACCCGTGTCCACAGCCATAAGAACCTACAATGGGCACGTGAACCTCAGAACTGGAGCACAGAGCAATGGAGGGAGGTGGTCTGGTCTGATGAGACGTTTTCTTTGACATCACTTGGGTGGCCGGGTGCGTCATTTACCCAGGGAAGAGATGGTACCAGGATGTATTATGGGAAGAAGGCAAGTCGGCATTGTCATTCTGTCAGGGCTGGCTCAGCCCTTCATTCTCTGAGCTGGCCGCTCAGCTGTCATCTAATTGCCAGCTCTCATCTCTCTCCACAGTTAACCAGCTGTTGTGGATCTGCTGGTCAGTCCCGCCTACTTAAAGATCTCCAGCTCAGTTCATTCCCGCCTTCGTCTTGGTCACATCACAAGAAACCATCTCCTGCGTTCCTGTTTAAAGACTGGCTTTGCTGACATCCCTTCTGTGTCCTTATCCTGTTTGCTGTTCCTCTACTTGGATCCCTGACTTCTGGCCTGGCTGATTACCCGATCCGGTTACTGAACTCTGGCCTGGCTGATTACCCGATCTGGTTACTGAACTCTGGCCTGGCTGATTACCCGATCTGGTTACTGAACTCTGGCTTGGCTGATTACCCGATCCGGTTACTGGACTCTGGCTATGCTTTGACTACGCTTACTCTATTTACCTTTTTTATTTTTATTAATAAACAAGTGTGATTTTACTTCCCTTCTGTCTCAGTCTGATTCATGGTTTCTGTCAGTAGGCGAAGGCCATGAATTTAAAAGATACAGTCAATCCACTTGTTGGTAATATTTTTTCCAGATTGGATGAGCAGGATCACCGCATAGATCAGTTTGCCATGGCGTTACAAATGCTCCTGAGTTGCTTGGCTCACCTGGAATCCTCCCCTCTGGCTGCTCCGGTACAACCTGAGTTGCAGGCCATCCCTGCTGCTGCTCCAGTCTCTGTGCAGACATCCGCCTCGAGTATTACCTCTATAAGAGGTATGTCTGGTTCCGCTCAGCTTCCCCAGCGATTTGGGGGCGATCCAGTTCAATGCAGAGGGTTTCTCAACCAAGTTGAGATATACTTTGAGATGCTGCCCAAGGCGTTTCCCACGGACAGAAGCAAAGTAGGGTTCGTGATATCTTTGCTTTCTAAAAGAGCCTTGGCCTGGGCAAACCCTCTATGGGAGACGCAAAAACCTGTTGCCTTGAGTTACCCTGAGTTTGTGGCCTCCTTTAAAAGGGTATTTGACATTCCTGCACACTCCGCTTCTGCTGCCAAGTGCCTCATGTCCATCAAACAGAGACAAGCAGACAAACAGACAAGAACTGTTGCCGACTACGCCATTGAATTCCGTACTCTGGCAGCAGAGGTTGCTTGGAACAATGAGGCCCTCGTGGCTGCCTTCGCTCATGGTCTCTCGGATTCCATCAAGGATTAGATAGCAGCCCGAGATATACCCACTGAGCTGGAGAGCTTGATCTCATTTGCCATCCTCATTGACTCCAGACTCAGAGAAAGACTTTCTTTTAAGGAGCGCTTGCGGAAGCCTCCTGTACGTTTGCCTCCGAGCTTTGCAGTCCCACCCGTGCCTCCCTCACCTCTCATGCCTCCTGGTACTGAGTCAGTCAGTGAAGATGAACCCATGCACTTGGGCTTCACGCTTCTCTCTGCGGATGAGAGAGCCTTTAGGAGGAGGGGGAGATTGTGCCTTTATTGTGGCCAGGCAGGTCACTTTTTGAAGTTTTGTCCTACCAATCCTGGGAACACCCGAACCTTGAGGTCCTGTCATGGACAGACCTTAGGTGGTGTTGTGTTGTCCCCAGTAATCCAGAAGGATAAGCCCCTGGTTTTGGTGACCCTTTCTTGGGCTGAGTCATCCATTGAGATACAGGCTCTAATCGACTCTGGGGCTGCAGGCCTGTTCATTGATGCTGCCTTTGTATCGCAGCACTCGATTCCGCTGCAGCTGCGTGACACTCCACTTACCATTGAGGCTCTTGACGGGAGACCTCTACAGGCTGCCCATGTGACTCATGAGACGGTTCCGTTGTCCATGGCTGTAGGGGCCCTTCACCATGAGATAATCCGATTCCAAGTTATTTCCTCACCTAAGTTTCTGCTGGTTATTGGTTATCCTTGGTTAAAGAGGCACAACCCTTCTTTTGATTGACTCCATGCTGAGGTTCTGTCCTGGTTGCCAAAGCGCAGTGAGAAATGCTTCCAGAAGGTAGCCAAGGTCCTGTGCACCTCATCACTCTCCTCCCTGCTAGAGGAGTACCGCGATTTTAGCGATGTCTTTGACAAAGGTCAAGCCGATACTTTGCCTCCACACCGGTCGTATGATTGCGCAATTGACCTTCAACCTGGTGCCATTCCCCCTCGTGGCTGGGTTTACCCTTTGTCTGTCTTGGAGGATAAGGCCATGGAGGAGTATGTTGCAGGCGCACTTTCTCGAGGTTTCATCCGCAAATCCTCGTCTCCTGCTGGTGCTGGTTTTTTCTTTGTGAAGAAGAAGAGCGGTGAACTGAGACCTTGTATTGATTATAGGGGTCTCAGTCGTTTCACAATTAAGAATGCCTATCCCATTCCGTTGATTACAGAGTTATTTGACCGCCTCAAGGGAGCAACGGTTTTCACAAAGCTTGATTTGAGAGGGGCATAAATCTCGTCAGGATTAAGGCGGGCGACGAGTGGAAAACTGGGTTTAATACCAGAACAGGCCATTATGAGTACCTCGTAATGCCTTTTGGCCTTTGTAACGCTCCGGCAGTTTTCCAGGAGTTCATTAACGATATCCTCCGAGATTTGTTGCAGTTATGTGTGGTGGTTTATCTCGACGATTTTCTCATATTTTCCAAGTCCCTGGAGAGCCATCACACAGATGTCTGTCGTGTGCTTCAGAGACTACGAGAGAACAATCTCTATTGTAAATTGGAGAAGTGTGAGTTCCATCGGGAACAGGTGAAATTCCTGGGCTGTCATTTCCACTGCTGGTTTTTCGATGGACCCAGAGAAACTTTCAGCCGTCCTACAGTGGCCTCGACCCGTGGGTTTACGTCCTCTGCAGTGTTTTCATAGCTTTGCCAACTATTATCGGAAGTTTATTTGTAACTTCTCGTCTCTGGTCAAGCCCCTGACTGATATGACCAGGAAAGACGGCAACGCACAGAGTTGGTCTCCGGAGTCCATTAAGGCCTTTGAGAGTCTCAAGGTTGCCTTTGTTTCTGCTCCTGTGTTGGCACACCCTGATCCTACGTTGCCTTTTATCCTAGAAGTTGATGCTTCCGAGACTGGAGTTGGCGCCCTTCTGTTTCAACGTCCTAACTCTGAGTGCGCTATGCATTCGTGTGGCTACTTTTCCAAGAAATTGTCACCAGCAGAGTGCAATCACAAGATTGGTGACAGAGAGCTGTTGGCAATCATTTTGGCCCTGAAAGAATGGAAACATCTTGAAGGTACCACTGTGTCGGTTCTCATTCTTACTGACCATAAGAATCTCACATTCTTGTCTGAGGCTGAGCGCCTCTCTCCCAGAAGAGCGCAATGGGCTCTTTTCTTGTCGAGTTTTAATTACATTGTCTAATTTTTTTCCCGGTACTAAGAATGTAAGGGCTGACGCCTTGTCACGACAATTTTCCTCCACTTCCAAGATGGAGTCAGTTCCAGCTCCTGTGATTCCTACTGATCGTATTCTGGCTACGGTTCGCACCAGTCTTACTTCTCCTTTGGGTGACAAAATTCTTGCTGCTCAGGTCGATGTTCCCAAGAGTCTCCGTACTGCCGTGCTCCAGACTTACCATTCTCCCAAGGCTGCTGGCCACCCTGGGAAGAATCAACTCTTTTGGGCCATTTTCCAAAAATTCTGGTGGCCCAGTCTACGTGCTGATGTAACCGCCTTTGTAGCTGCCTGCTCCTTGTGTGCTCAGAGTAAGACTCCACGACCCCTTCCAGTGGGCCTCCTACAATCCATACCTAATGGAGAAAGGCCCTGGACCCACCTGTCTATGGATTTCATTGTGGAGTTACCCAACTCCCAGGGCAACACAATTATCCTTATGGTGGTTGACCGGTTCTCGAAAATGTTGCATTGTATTCCACTCAAGAAGTTGCCTACTTTTAAGGAACTGGCTTCTATTTTTGCTCGGGAGATCTTCCGCTTACATGGGCTACCCAAGGTGATTGTCTTGGACAGGAGTAGTCAGTTTGTCTCCCGGTTCTGGCGAGCCTTTTGTGCACAGTTGGGTATTCAGCTTGTTTTCTCCTCTGCGTATCACCCACAGTAATGGGGCCGCAGAACGAGCCAATCAGTCCTTGGAGCAATTCCTACGTTGCTATGTTTCTGACCATCATAACAACTGGTCAGACCTCTTACCATGGGCGGAGTTTACTCACAATAGTGACTTGAATTCAGCTTCCCGTTTGTTCCTGTTTATGGCGAACTATGGTTTCCAACCTTCCGTGTTGCCTGCCTCGTTTGTTCCACAGAGTATTCCTGCGTTAGAGGAGCATCTCCGTGGCCTTCGTTCCACTTGGGCACAAGTCCAGGAGGCTTTGCGACATGCTAATGATAGGTACAGTCTCCGTGCTGACCGCAGACGCCTGCCTGCGCCTTCCTACCAGGTTGGGGACAGAGTCTGGCTGTCATCTCGCAACCTCCGACTTCGTGTTCCTTCTATGAAGTTCTCTCCTTGGTTTATTGGGCCTTTCCGTATCCTTCGTAGGATTAACCCAGTGGCTTACGTGATGGACCTTCCTCCTAGTATGCGAATCTCTAATGTGTTTCATGTTTCGTTGAAACCTTTGTTCTGCAACCGCTTTACCACCTCGGTGCCACATCCTCACCCTATACAGGTTGAGAACCATGAGGAGTATGAGGTACAATCCATTGTTGACTCCCGTAGGTTCTGTGGGCTCATACAGTACCTGGTACATTGGAAGGGGTACGTTCCGGAGGAATGCTCTTGGGTCTCATCCTCGGACGCACATGCTCCTGTCCTCCTACGTGATTTCCATAGACGTTTTCCTCTCAAGCCTGGTAGCCCTCCGAGGGGGAGGGGTCGTTGAGGAGGGGGTACTGTCAGGGCTGGGCTCACCCCCTCCTTCTCTGAGCTGGCCACTCAGCTGTCGGCTATTTGCCAGCTCCCATCTCTCTCCACAGTGACTCAGCTGTCAATGATCTGCTCATCAGTCCTGCCTACTTAAAGCCGTCCAGCTCACTTCATCTCTGCCTTCGCCTTTGGTCACATCTCAGAGACTTTCTCCTGCATTCCTGTTGAAGACTTGCTCGGCTGATGTCCCTTCTGGCTCCTGAACCTGCTTGCTGTACTACTACGTTGATCTCTGGCTCTCTGACATTGGCATTGGATGACTACCCAATCTGGTTACTGAACTCTGGCTATGTATTGACTACGTTACTCTGTTTACCTTTTTACTATTATTAAACTAGTGTGATTAACTGTACTTCTGTCTCGATCTGATTCATGGTTTCTGACAGTGATCCAACCACATGATGGGTCCTACGGTGGTACCTATGATTGCCTGTAATTGGCTGTGGGGGATCAGGAAGTAGTCTATCTGTGAGTAGGTGTGGTGGGGTCAGGAGTAGAATGTGTAGTCACGTTCACCTGGGTGGAACGGGCGCCAGGCATCGATCAGCTGGGTAGTGTGAAGAGCTGCCTGAATTTATTTTGCGTGGGCCTCAGGGAACGGAAGACGTTCCTGTCGAGGTGTCTTCTTCAGGGATCAGGGGGATATTTAGATCAGCACCCACTATGAGCTGTCCCTCCGAATATTTCTGGAGCTGTTCTAGGTGTCTTTTAAGGAAAGCGTCTTGGTGGCTGTTTGGGACATATAGGTTTGCGATGGTTACCTTTACGCCGCCAATCAGAACCTTGAAAAACAAAAATTGACCCAACGGGTCTGATTTCACATCAAGCAGTGTCCAAGGGATTCTAGCTGAGATTAAGATTGAGACCCCTCTGAATTTAGGTTGAGTGGTACACCGTAGGGTAGTACCTATTTTTAAGGACTGGTAGGGTATTTTCCCGGAAGTGCGTCTCTTGCAACAGGGTGATGTCTGCTTTCATGCGCTTCATATCATTAAGCAGGATCCATCTCTTTTCAGGGACGTTGAGTCCCTTTGCATTTAAGGTAATGATGTCCATTGTCGTGGGGGGGGGTGGGTGGGCCGATGCTTAGGTATGGGGAGGGAAGAAATAAAGGTATGTGGGGGAGAGAAATCGAGGTAGAAAGAGATGAGAAAAAGAAAAACCCCTAAGGGGTAAATAGTAAATGGTTGCCAAGGGTGATGGCTTGAGGTAGACACCCCCTGAGCAAACAGACAGCTAAAGTGTTAGAAAAATATTGCTAATACGCTCTCCAGTGATGAACTGGCCTGTGAGCGTGGGAGCGTGATCAGCAAGGGCCATTGGAAGGAACCCCAGCCCTCCCGACCACGTCTGTTTGTGGGATTGTGAGCAGTTGGTGTATCTCAGGTATTAACGGGACAACATATGGGTAGGTCAGGAATATTCAGTTCACAGGTAACATTTATAACATTATAGGCAGAAACAACTCAAGAAATCAGATCAATGAAATGCACACACACAGGCTGATAACTTCACAAATTAACTTTGAACTTGCCCCATCAACTTTTGTCCCCCTGCCCAAGCTCATGGAGCCCCCCCCCGGGTGGGCTAATACCTCCTATCAGGTAAATGTAGCCACCTTTGTGGGTATGTAGTAAGAGGGACCCTATAGCCCGGCCTCCCCAGTGTCATACAGTTTTTCTCCGTCCTGCTTCCCCTGGGGTATTCGTTCTTGGGTTCTAATGCTGTGTTAGGAAGACTCCACATGGGTGTTCCTTTGTCATCAACCCCAGGGGGTTGCTCATTGGGTTGTGATCCCTTGTCCCTGGTCAATACCCTGGCATCAGATCTCTCCTATGTGTCATGGTTTGGCCTCTCCCCTACCCTCTGGAAACAGCTTACACCCACCATGTTAATCTGTAGGGCCTTTGCTTTAAAAAAATATATAATGTTTGGGGGTTCAAAGTAATTTTCTTTCAAAAAAAAGTCCATGGAATATTTTATATTTTGACAAAAGTTGCGGGAAAAAGACAATTTTTTTATTTATTTTACACAAAGTTGTCACTAAATGATATATTGCTCAAACATGGCATGGTTATATGTGAAATTACACCCCAAAATACATTCTACTGCTTCTTCTGAGTACAGGGATACCACATGTGTGGGACTTTTTGGGAGCCTAGCCGTGTACAGGACCCCGTAAACCAATCACCGCCTTCAGGATTTCTAAAGGCGTAAAATTGTGATTTCACTCCTCACTGCCTATCACAGTTACGGAGGCCCTGAAATGTCCAGATGGCACAAAACCCCCTCAAATGACCCCATTTTGGAAAGTAGGCACCCCAAGCTATTTGCTGAGAGGCATGGTATTTTGCAGATCTCATTTATTTTTGAAAATGAAGAAAGAAAAAAAATTTTTTTTTTCTTTTTTCAATTTTCAAAACTTGTGACAAAAAGTGAGATATCAAAAAGCTAAACATGTCTCTCAGCAAATAGCTTGGGGTGTCTACTTTCCAAAATTGGGTCATTTGGGGGGGTTTGTGCTATCTTGTCATTTCATGGCCTCCGAAACTGTGATAGGTAGTGAGGAAGTGAAATCTCAATTTTACGCCCTTAGAAAGCCTGAAGGCAGTGATTGGTTTTCGGGGCCCGTACGCAGCTAGGCTCCCAAAAAGTGTCACACATGTGGTATCCCCAAACTCAGGAGAAACAGCGGAATGTATTTTGGGGTGTAATTTCACATATGCCCATGGCATGTTTGAGCAATAAATCATTTAGTGACAACTTTGTGCAAAAAAAAAAATTTCATTTTCCCGCAACTTGTGGCAAAATATAAAATATTCCATGGACTCAACATGCCTATCAGCAAATAGCTTGGGGTGTCTACTTTCCAAAATGGGGTCATTTGGGGGGCGTTTGTGCCATCTTGGCATTTTATGGCCTTTGAAACTGTGATAGGCAGTGAGGAGTGAAATCAAAAATTTACGCCCTTAGAAATCCTGAAGGCAGTGATTGGTTTTCAGGGTCCCATACGCGGTTAGACTCCCAAAAAGTCTCACACATGTGGTATCCCTGTACTCAGGAGAATCAGCAGAATGTATTTTGGGGTGTAATTCCACATTAAAACATGCCATGTGTGAGCAATATATCATTTAGTGACAACTTTGTGTAATTTTGTTTTTTTTGTCATTTTTCAATCATTTGGGACAAAAAATAAAATATTCAATGGTCTCAACATGCCTCTCAGCAATTTTCTTGGGGTCTCTACTTTCCAAAATGGGGTCATTTGGGGGGTTTTGTTCTGCTCTACCATTTTAGCACCTCAAGAAATGAAATAGGCAGTCATAAACTAAAAGTTGTTGAAATTCCAGAAAATGTACTCTAGTTTGTAGACGCTATAACTTTTGCGCAAACCAATAAATATACGCTTATTGACTTTTTTTTTACCAACAACATGTGGCTGAATACATTTTTGCCTAAATGTATAACTAAAATTGAGTTTATTAAATTTCTTTTATAACAAAAAGTAGAAAATATCATTTTTTCTTAAAAAAATCTGTCTTTTTCCGTTTATATTGCAAAGAATAAAAATCGCAGAGGCAATCAAATACCATCAAAAGAAAGCTCTATTTGTGGGGGAAAAAAGACGCAAATTTTGTTTGAGTACAACATTGCAAGACCGCGCAATTACCAGTTAAAGCAGCGCAGTGCCAAATTGTAAAAAAGTCCTCCGGTCATTGAGCTGCCAAATCCTCCGGGGGTTATTGGTTTTGGTGGTGAAAGGGTTAAAAATGGGGAGGAGGAGGGTTAAAAAAGAAAAGAAATTGGTTTGGCGCTGAAAGGGTTAAAAAAATTAAAACTTAACAAAATCTTTGTTTTGCAAAGAAAGGGTTAAAAATAAAAAAATATGGTTTGCCAGTGAAAGGGTTAAAAACAAAAGGGGATGGGAATTGGTTTCATAAACGAAAGGAAAAACATTTGATTTGGCAGTGAAAGGGTTAAAAATGGAGAAATAATTGGTGTGTAATAATGATAAAAGAAATGAAAAGATTTGATGGAGAATTTCTAAGGCTCCATTCACAATGTTATCATAAGAATAGAGATCTTTATTTCAGCCATGGGACTGTAAGGGTTAAATCTCATTCACAATAACCTGTTCTTCCAGGAGCTGTATATCCCTATTAGATCCGTATACTGATCCTGCAGGCTAAATTCACAAAGCTCACAAATAAGGACGTGGCTCCTTTAAGAAAAATCATCAGTTTTTTTGCTGAATCATCATGAGATTACAAAAAAAGTCACCTGACTGCACTGTGATTTCATTGGCTGAGCCAATATAAGTAAAAAAAAGGTCACATCACTCTCCACCTGTGATGTAATTGGCTGAGCCAATATAAATAGGCGCAGGGAAGGAAGGCAGCAGAAGCTGAGAGATCACTGACCAGTGATGGACACTGATAGGCGGCACTGATATGCGGCACTGATGGGCACTAAAAGGTGGCACTGATGGGCACTGACAGGTGGCACTGATGGGAACTGACAGGCGACACTGATTGGCACTGACAGGCGGCACTGATGAGTTGGCACTGATAAGGTGGCACTAATATGCAGCACTGATGGGCACCGATATGCAGCATTGATATGCAGCACTTACAGGCACTGATAGGTGGCACGGATATGCACCAATATGTGGCACTGATATGCAGCACTGATGGGCACTGATAGGCGGCATTGATGGGCACTGACAGGTGGCACTGATTGGCACTGACGGGCACTAAAAGATGGCACTGACAGGTGGCACTGACAGATCACACTGATGTACACTAATAGATGGCATTGGGCAGCACTGATGATGTTCTGACAGGTGTTACTGCTGGGCTCTGATTGGCACTGTGGTGGGCTCTGATTGGCACTGAGACTTTGAGTTGGCACTGCTGGCAGCTGCTGGGCACTGAGTGGCACATCTGATGGGCACCTCTCATGGGGGCTGTGCTGATAATCAATGTGCTGATTATTAGCACAGACCCCCCCTCTGACAGGGAGAGCCGCTGATTGGCTCTCCCTGTCAGCGAGAACCGAGGAATGCCTTTTACCGGCACTTCCTGGTTCACACGATGATCACGCGGTAAGAAGCCTCTGTCAGGACTCCGGTGTCAGGATTCTGCAGCCCTGATACATGGGAGTCAGTGCAGAGGGGGGAGGGTAGAAACTGGTAGGATCAGACAGCTATTTCATACACAGCACAAGCACTGTGCTCTATAACAGGCTTTAAAGGAACAGGATCTTCTTTAATGGTGCCAAAACACACAAAAATATATTTTGTTATAAAAACATCTTTATTGGAGTCCAAAATTTTAAAAGAAATGGGGGACAATGAATGTTGTCCACATTTCATAAAGACAATTCAGTGCACATGTGCAATATACACATAAAGTAGCTACTGTAACCAGTGTGATGCTTGTTGCTCGACATGTTTCACTTTTCAGCTTCTTCAGGAGCTTGTAAAGCAATATGTAGCTACAAAAATACAAATACAATTAAAATAAAAAATACCAACAATAATAACATCCAGAATATGATGTTCACAATGAGACTTCTCCAGAATTTCACAATCACAATGAGTCATCTCCAGAATGTGACATTCATAATGAGACTCCTCCAGAATGTGATGTTCACAATGAGACTCCTCCAGAATGTAACATTCACGTAAAGAATTTACCAGCATGTGACGTTCACACCGAGACTCCACCAGCATGTGCCGTTCACACCAAGACTCCACCAGCATGTGACGTTCGCACCGAGACTTCACCAGCATGTGACGTTCACACCGAGACTCCACCAGCATGTGACAAAGATGGGGGCAAGGTTACAAAACAGGATAGGCACATACTACTGGTAGGGGATTCAGTTGTTGTAAAGTAACAGAGGGCAATCTGTCACAAAGACCGTTATCCCCAAACAGTATGTTGTTTACTGGGTGCTCGGGTTCGAACCATTTCGGATTGCATGGACAGATTGTTGGATGGCGCTGGAGAGGACCCAGCTGTCATGAGCTGTCATGGTGAAAGGGTTAAAAATGGGGAGGAGGAGGGTTAAAAAAGAAAAGAAATTGGTTTGGCGCTGAAAGGGTTAAAAAAATTAAAACTTAACAAAATCTTTGTTTTGCAAAGAAAGGGTTAAAAATAAAAAAATATGGTTTGCCAGTGAAAGGGTTAAAAACAAAAGGGGATGGGAATTGGTTTCATAAACGAAAGGAAAAACATTTGATTTGGCAGTGAAAGGGTTAAAAATGGAGAAATAATTGGTGTGTAATAATGATAAAAGAAATGAAAAGATTTGATGGAGAATTTCTAAGGCTCCATTCACAATGTTATCATAAGAATAGAGATCTTTATTTCAGCCATGGGACTGTAAGGGTTAAATCTCATTCACAATAACCTGTTCTTCCAGGAGCTGTATATCCCTATTAGATCCGTATACTGATCCTGCAGGCTAAATTCACAAAGCTCACAAATAAGGACGTGGCTCCTTTAAGAAAAATCATCAGTTTTTTTGCTGAATCATCATGAGATTACAAAAAAAGTCACCTGACTGCACTGTGATTTCATTGGCTGAGCCAATATAAGTAAAAAAAAGGTCACATCACTCTCCACCTGTGATGTAATTGGCTGAGCCAATATAAATAGGCGCAGGGAAGGAAGGCAGCAGAAGCTGAGAGATCACTGACCAGTGATGGACACTGATAGGCGGCACTGATATGCGGCACTGATGGGCACTAAAAGGTGGCACTGATGGGCACTGACAGGTGGCACTGATGGGAACTGACAGGCGACACTGATTGGCACTGACAGGCGGCACTGATGAGTTGGCACTGATAAGGTGGCACTAATATGCAGCACTGATGGGCACCGATATGCAGCATTGATATGCAGCACTTACATGCACTGATAGGTGGCACGGATATGCACCAATATGTGGCACTGATATGCAGCACTGATGGGCACTGATAGGCGGCATTGATGGGCACTGACAGGTGGCACTGATTGGCACTGACGGGCACTAAAAGATGGCACTGACAGGTGGCACTGACAGATCACACTGATGTACACTAATAGATGGCATTGGGCAGCACTGATGATGTTCTGACAGGTGTTACTGCTGGGCTCTGATTGGCACTGTGGTGGGCTCTGATTGGCACTGAGACTTTGAGTTGGCACTGCTGGCAGCTGCTGGGCACTGAGTGGCACATCTGATGGGCACCTCTCATGGGGGCTGTGCTGATAATCAATGTGCTGATTATTAGCACAGACCCCCCCTCTGACAGGGAGAGCCGCTGATTGGCTCTCCCTGTCAGCGAGAACCGAGGAATGCCTTTTACCGGCACTTCCTGGTTCACACGATGATCACGCGGTAAGAAGCCTCTGTCAGGACTCCGGTGTCAGGATTCTGCAGCCCTGATACATGGGAGTCAGTGCAGAGGGGGGAGGGTAGAAACTGGTAGGATCAGACAGCTATTTCATACACAGCACAAGCACTGTGCTCTATAACAGGCTTTAAAGGAACAGGATCTTCTTTAATGGTGCCAAAACACACAAAAATATATTTTGTTATAAAAACATCTTTATTGGAGTCCAAAATTTTAAAAGAAATGGGGGACAATGAATGTTGTCCACATTTCATAAAGACAATTCAGTGCACATGTGCAATATACACATAAAGTAGCTACTGTAACCAGTGTGATGCTTGTTGCTCGACATGTTTCACTTTTCAGCTTCTTCAGGAGCTTGTAAAGCAATATGTAGCTACAAAAATACAAATACAATTAAAATAAAAAATACCAACAATAATAACATCCAGAATATGATGTTCACAATGAGACTTCTCCAGAATTTCACAATCACAATGAGTCATCTCCAGAATGTGACATTCATAATGAGACTCCTCCAGAATGTGATGTTCACAATGAGACTCCTCCAGAATGTAACATTCACGTAAAGAATTTACCAGCATGTGACGTTCACACCGAGACTCCACCAGCATGTGCCGTTCACACCAAGACTCCACCAGCATGTGACGTTCGCACCGAGACTTCACCAGCATGTGACGTTCACACCGAGACTCCACCAGCATGTGACAAAGATGGGGGCAAGGTTACAAAACAGGATAGGCACATACTACTGGTAGGGGATTCAGTTGTTGTAAAGTAACAGAGGGCAATCTGTCACAAAGACCGTTATCCCCAAACAGTATGTTGTTTACTGGGTGCTCGGGTTCGAACCATTTCGGATTGCATGGACAGATTGTTGGATGGCGCTGGAGAGGACCCAGCTGTCATGGTATATATATCGGTACCAATGACAAAGTTAAAGAAAGATGGAGGGCCCTACAAAATTATTTCAGGGACTTAGGGGCTATATTAAAGAAAAGGTCCCCAAGGCAATATTTTCAGAAATACTGCTGGTACCTTGAGCCACACCAGAGAGGCAACAGGAGCTTAGGGTACTTAACAAGTGGCTGAGGAACTGGTGCAGGGAGGAGGGGTTTGGCTTCATGGCGAACTGGGCTGACTTTTCAGGCGGTTACCATCTTTATAGTAGTAATCCATCAGATTGCACTTAAATGGCAGGGGTGCAGCTTTTTGGGATTGAAGATGGCCAAAATGTTGGAAGAAAATTTAAAATAGGTGATGAGGAGGAGGGATTAGAAGATGATTTGCTAGTGAATATGAGGGAGAGAATCTTCAATTCAAGCCATCATTGGAATCCACTACGTCATCAATCTCTTGAAAGATTCTCATCAGCAGCTTCGGAATCACAAACTATTAATGTATTTGGACAAACAAGAGAATTGGCTTTTTCCTAGAAGAAGACTCAACCAAAAGTCTGAGGAACCCTCCCAGGTATGGCTGTCCCAACACATGTTTTTGAGTAATGTATTGAACCGGCTACGAGGGGAGGTTGGAACTCTTTTTGTCTTCAGAGGTGGGAAGAGTCTTTCCAGCTTTCTTTAGGCTTTCTCTACACCCATACTCCCCCCCAGCAGGAATATTGTACCCATACCCCCCCAGCAGGAATATTACACCCATACCCCCTTGAGCAGGAATATTACACCCATACCCCATCGGGAATATTACACCAATACTCCCCCCAGCAGGAATATTACACCCATACTCCCCCCAGCTGGAATATTACACCCATACTCCCCCAGCAGGAATATTACACCCATACTCCCCCCAGCATGAATATTACACCCATACTCCCCCCAGCATGAATATTACACCCATACTCCCCCCAGCATGAATATTACACCCATACTCCCCCCAGCATGAATATTACACCCATACTCCCCCCAGCAGGAATATTACACCCATACTCACCCAAGCAGGAATATTACACCAATACTCCCCCCAGCATGAATATTACACCCATACCCCCCAAGCAGGAATATTACACCCATACCCCCATCAGGAATATTACACCAATACTCCCCCCAGCAGGAATATTACACCCATACTCCCCCCAGCAGCAATATTACACCCATACACACCTTTATATCTGGGTATATAGTATATTGAGATATATATAAGACAGTGTATATATAGTATATACAGAGAGTACACATGTCACACCTCTATATCTGGGTATATATGGGGATATAGTATATAGAGATATATATAGGACAGTGAATATATAGTATATACAGAGAGTACACGTGTCACACCTCTATACCTGGGAATATCTCCCTCACATTTGTATCTAAATGTCGCTAAGAACCTTTTTGTCAATGGTTCCAGGTATTACACCCCAGATGGTAAGCCACACACAGGTTATGCAGTGACCACAGTCGGTGAAAAGTGCAAAAGGGTAGGTGCAGTCACTGTAATGTGAACTTCAAAAGGTCCCCCATAGGGTTCATGAGTCCCTCCTGGACCCTGACACAATAACTGGTTTACATTCTTTCCAAGCAGGTGACTGGGTCATTGTAAAGAAGCTTGAGGGACAAGACAACTGGATCCACGCCAGCCACTGCAAGAAGCTGCTCAACTACACCAAAGGATGAGGAGTATCTTTGTTTATTTATATTTTTAGCTTGGTGTATTCTCCAACTAGCTAAGAATGCAAACAAGACCAATTGCTGGGTCTACTCTAAATCTCCACCAAGCTTTATTACCCCAGCGATGACAGCGGTACATGCTATATATGATGTTCAGATTGGTATGAGGAATTTTGAAAAACTCCAAACAGACACTTGTCAATAGAATTTAACAATACATTTCTAGAGGGTAAAATTAGTTACAGTTTTAACAATAGCTCTGGTTCTTGCCAGTTTGGGTATTGGCACAACTAGGTAGCCCGCAAGTGTGTTTCAACTTTAGTTTGGGATAATTTTGTGGGAACCACCACCTATAAGGAAAGTATAAAAGTTAATCTTACCAATAAAACCCCTGGCCTTTTTAATAACACCTCTAGACCTGATTACATCTGTTAGAAGGAAGGGAGTGATGTTCAGACCGAGGGAGAAATCCCCCAGTCTATTCCGTTACTACTCAGAGCCTGTAACTGCCAGAGAAATTCCTCTTGTGAGGCTCTAACAAGCCCCTACTACTACAGTTCTACAGATGTAAGTGGTAGATTAGTTGGAGGCGTGATCGGCTTCCCTGAATAGATGAGTTTTCAGGGATCGCCTGAAGATAGCAAGTAGGGGATAGCCAGGCAGGTGGAGGTAGCGAGTCCCAGAGGATGAGAGAGGCTCTGGAGAAATCCTGAGGAGGAGATGAGAGAGCTTGAGAGTAGGAGGTCTTGAGAAGAGCTGAGAGGACGATTTGGGTGATATTTGGAGACAAGATTGGTGATGTAGCTCGGGGCAGAGTTGTGAATGGCTTTGTATGTTGTGGTTAGTATTTTGAATTTAATTCGCTGGATGATTGGGAGCCAGTGTAGGGATTGGAGGAGAGGGGTGGTGGACACTGAATGGAGGTCAGTGTAGGGATTGGAGAGGGTTGGCAGACACTGAATGGGAGCCAGTGTAGGGATTGGAGGAGAGGGTTGGTGGACACTGAATGGGAGCCAGTGTAGGGATTGGGGGAGAGAGTTGGCAGATGCTGAATGGGAGCCAGTGTAGGGGTTGGAGGAGAGGGGTGGTGGACACTGATTGGGAGCAAGTGTAAGGATTGGAGGAGAGGGTTGGCAGACACTGAATGGAGACCAGTGTAGGGATTGGAGGAGAGTTTTGGCAGACACCGAATGGAGACCAGTGTAGGGATTGGAGGAGAGGGTTGGTGAACACTGAATGGGAGCCAGTGTAGGGATGGGAGGAGAGGGTTGGCAGACACTGAATGGAGACCAGTGTAGGGATTGGAGGAAAGGGTTGGCAGACACTGAATGGAGACCAGTGTAGGGAATGGAGGAGAGGGTTGGCAGACACTGAATGGAGACCAGTGTAGGGATTGGAGGAGAAGGTTGGCAGACACTGAATGGAGATCAGTGTAGGGATTGGAGGAGAGGGTTGGCAGACACTGAATGGAGACCAGTGTAGGGATTGGAGGAGAGGGTTGGCAGACACTGAATGGAGACCAGTGTAGGGATTAGAGGAGAGGGTTGGCAGACACTGAATGGAGACCAGTGTAGGGATTGGAGGAGAGGGTTGGCAGACACTGAATGGAGACCAGTATAGGGATTGGAGGGGAGGGTTGACGGACACTGAATGGAGACCAGTGTAGGGATTGGAGGAGAGGGTTGGCAGACATTGAATGGAGACCAGTGTAGGGATTGGAGGAGAGGGTTGGCGGACACTGAATGGAGACCAATGTAGGGATTAGAGGAGAGGGTTGGCGGACACTGAATGGAGACCAGTGTAGGGATTGGAGGAGAGGGTTGGCAGACACTGAATGGAGACCAGTGTAGGAATTGGAGAGGGTTGGCAGACACTGAGTGGTTGGTAAGGTGGATAAGTCTGGCAGCAGCATTCATGATAGACTGAAGAGGGGAGGAGTCTATGGAGAGGAAGGCCAATGAGAAGGGAGTTACAATAGTCAAGGCGACAGATAACAAGGGAGTGAATGAGGAGTTTGGTGGTTTCATTTGTTAAAAAGGGGCGAATTTTAGAGATGTTACGGAGGTGAATTCTACAAACTTTTGACAACAATTGGACTTGTGGATTAGTCTAGGATTACACCGAGTACCCTGGCGTGAGGGGAGGGACTGATGGTTGCATTGTTGATTTTGATGGAAAAGTCATGGAGGGGGGCACGGGCGGGGGGGGGAATATTAATAGCTTAGTTTTAGAGAGATTTAGTTGAAGGAAGTGGTGTAACATCCATGCTGATATGTCAGTTAGTAAGTTAGTAATGTGAGAGGAGACTGAAGGAGTGAGGTGAGAAGTAGACAGATAGATTTGGGTGTCATCAGCGTATAAGTGGTATTGGAAGTCGTGGGCGGTTATCAAGTGACCAAGGGAGGAGGTGTAGATAGAGAAGAGAAGGGGTCCAAGAACCGAGCCTTGGGGGACCCCCACAAAAAGGGGCAATGGAGAGGAGGAGAGAGAGTTGTAAGTGACACTGAAGGAACGCTGTGATAGATAGACAGAGAACCAGGATAGAGCAGAATCTTGGAGGCCAAGGGAATGGAGTTTATTGAGAAGGAGTGGGTGGTCAACAGTATCAAAGGCCGCAGAGAGGTCAAGTAGTAGGAGTGTGGAGTACTGGCTGTTGGTTTTAGCAGTTAGTAAATCGTTAGTGAGTTATAGTAAGGCAGTTTCTGTGGAGTGCTGCGAGCGAAAGCCAGACTGTAAGGGATCGAGAAGGTTATTTTCACTGAGGTAGGAGCTAAGACGGTTGTAGACTAAGCGTTCTAGAAGTTTAGAGGTGAATGGGAGCAATGAGATGGGTCTTAAGATGTTCAGGTTGGTAGGGTCCAGAGAGGGCTTTTTAAGTATGGGAGTGATCTGCGTATGTTTTAGAGCGGAGGGGAAGGTGCCACTAGAGAGAGAGAGATTGAAGATGTGAGTGAGGGAGCATAGGATAGAAGAAGAGGGTGACCGTAGTAGTTGTGAGGGAACAGGATCCAGGGGACAATTGGTTATGTGGGCATTTGAGAAAAGTTTTGTAACCTCTTCAGTAGTAGCCAATTCAAAAGAGGAGAGTGTTAAATGTGCTGTTAGGCAAGGTATGTTGGGTGGGGAAGACGTACGCACAGTGGAGATGTCCTCACCAATTGCATCGATCTTGTCTTTAAAGTGATTGGCAATCTCTTGGGCAGTGAGTGAGTTAGTGGGTAGAGGGGGTGGGAAACGAAGTAGAGAGTTAAAGGTTGAGAAGAGCCGACGGGGACTGGATGACAAGGTATTAATAAGAGACAAAGTAGGCTTGTTTGGCAACATGGAGGCATGAATTGTATTTTAGAAGGGCAGATTTATATAGGGTGAAGTCTTGCAGGCATTTGGTTTTATGCCACAGTCGTTCAAGAGCACGGCAATGTCTCTTGAGATTTCTAGTGTTGTCAATGTGCCAGGGTTGTAACGGTCGGGCCTGATTCTGGGTGTGGTTAGAGGAGCAAGTGCATCTAGTGATGATGAGAGTGAACTGTTGTAGACAGAGGTGGCCAGGACAGGACAGGGGAGAGATTATGTCATATAGGTGGTCAGTAGCAGAATAGAGAAGAGAAGGGTTAAAGTGGCGAAGGTTCCTACAAGTAATTGTTTGCTGCTTGGAGGGATGGGTGGTTGGAGGCAAGGATACAGTGAAAATAATGAGGCTGTGATCAGAGAGAGGAAAGGGGGTGTTGGTGAGGTTGCCAAGGTTGCAGAGATGGGAGAATACAAGGTCAAGGGTATTACCATTGGAGTGAGTGGAAGTATGTTAGGATAAACAATAAAAAATAAAACAAAAAGTGACCCTAAACCCCCCTGATATAACAGAGACATACCTCCATCCCTGGAAAGTATATACAAATAAAAGGAATGGACATGGGACTTTAGATGAGGTCTGTCTCTGTAATAGGGAATAATGTAGCTAGATATATTGTTACATTGATAAACACTTTTGATTATAGCCAATCCCCAATGGGCAGTCCCTGTCATGGATATCCCAAACAAATATTACGTGTGTACAATATAGGCACGATATAAACATATTCAATGCGCAATAGTCACATATTTATTCAATTATAAACATAGCGGAACATGATTGGTATTAAAAACAATAGTGAATAAAAAATCTGGTACATAGTTATACTAATCATAAACAGTACATGATAGAACATAAAGTTATACAGAATATACTGATATTAATTCATCATAATATAAGCCATAAACCTGGCATCCTTGAGTATGGACTCAACGCGTTTCATGGCGTTTAAAGCCAATTGTCAGGAGTAGGATGCTATAAAGATGAACAAAATAAGGGAAAAATGAGTAAATGGACCTAGGTATAGTGTATAAATACATACAGCTCTAGTGAGGGGATAAATTATTGATGTTACTTAACCTGTAGTGTATCTACAAAAACACATGAGCCTGCAGTAGCTAGACATAGCCAAGAGTAGTTTGTCTCCTCCGGGGTTGAGGCGGGAGAACTCAGACCAATGACAGTCTCCCACCGCAACGCCCGGTGGATCGGGCATGACGAGTGGGAGATCACGAGGCCAAACAGCCGGGGGCAGGAGCGGACGACCACCAAACAGGAAGCAGAATAAGAGGTCTAGAGGCCCAAGGTATATTGATATGCCTGAATAATGGGTCCATCCATGGAAGGAATGTCCATATGGTGACCCTACAAAATATATAATAACAAGCACACTAAGTATAAGGTAATGTAATAAGTATATATGAATGGAAGATATTAAGAAAAAAGTGTAAATGAATAGGTGTATGAAAGTGGGTAAATGTATGTGTTTGTATGTATAGATATAATGTATCAGTTAGTGTGTGTAAAGAAGTGTATGTGTATGTATGTAAATGGATCTATAGTCCTAGGGAAAAACCCTGTTTACCTGGAAGTCTGGTAAAATTGAGTATGACTCGTCCCATATGGAGAGAACAAACTGAGGGCAGCCATCGGCTCCCTCCTTTTATTTGTATATACTTTCCAGGGATGGAGGTATGTCTCTGTTATATCAGGGGGGTTTAGGGTCACTTTTTGTTTTATTTTTTATTGTTTATCCTAATGGAATTCAGGGTGGAAGACACCCAGCTCAATTTGTGACCCCATACACCCCACCTTATATTTGTATCTATATTTATTTATTTATTATTCACAAATATCCATAGATTTAAGTTTCAGTGCAGTTTATATATATTTATATTTATTTTTTATTTGAGTCTGCATAGGCAGATTATTCAGATCTAAGTATATGCTTATTTGATTACACATTTACAACGAGTATGGGTTATTATACCAGCTGAATGCTGTTTCTTCCCTGTGTAACAGCCTTACAGACACTCCAGCCCCTGCATCTAAGCCATGAGTGTCTTGCTCTCACTCCGGGGTTGCGAGGTGCCTAGTCTTTCTCCCTTGCCCATCCCACCTTACGATGGGAGTGGGCGTTAACCTCCGCACCTCGGCGCCATGCTTCCGCACTTTCCCGGACAGCGTCTTCTTAGGCGCTGCCCGGGATAGTGCGTGCACTCTCTCTATCTCACGCTGCGGCAATATGGAGCTCCTCCTTGCCGCTTTGCATTGACGCATGACGTTGGCGGGGTCCCACCCCCTTTGCACGGGTACTTCAGCCGGGAGGGAGCCGATGGCTGCCCTCAGTTTGTTCTCTCCATATGGGACGAGTCATACTCAATTTTACCAGACTTCCAGGTAAACAGGGTTTTTCCCTAGGACTATAGATCCATTTACATACATACACATACACTTCTTTACACACACTAACTGATACATTATATCTATACATACAAACACATACATTTACCCACTTGCATACACCTATTCATTTACACTTTTTTCTTAATATCTTCCATTCATATATACTTATTACATTACCTTATACTTAGTGTGCTTGTTATTATATATTTTGTAGGGTCACCATATGGACATTTCTTCCATGGATGGACCCATTATTCAGGCCTTTCAATATACCTTGGGCCTCTAGACCTCTTATTCTGCTTCCTGTTTGGTGGTCGTCCGCTCCTGCCCCCGGCTGTTTGGCCTCGTGATCTCCCACTCGTCATGCCCGATCCACCGGGCGTTGCGGTGGGAGACTGTCATTGGTCTGAGTTCTCCCGCCTCAACCCATGAGGAGACAAACTACTCTTGGCTATGTCTAGCTACTGCAGGCTCATGTGTTTTTATAGATACACTACAGGTTAAGTACCATCAATAATTTATCCCCTCACTAGAGCTGTATGTATTTATACACTATACCTAGGTCCATTTACTCATTTTTCCCTTATTTTGTTCATCTTTATAGCATCCTACTCCTGACGATTGGCTTTAAACGCCATGAAACGCGTTGAGTCCATACTCAAGGATGCCAGGTTTATGGCTTATATTATGATGAATTCATCTCAGTATATTCTGTATAACTTTATGTTCTATCATGTACTGTTTATGATTAGTATAACTATGTACCAGATTTTTTATTCACTATTGTTTTTAATACCAATCATGTTCCGCTATGTTTATAATTGAATGAATATGTGACTTTTGTACATTGAATATGTTTATATCGTGCCTATATTGTACACACGTAATATTTGTTTGGGATATCCATGACAGGGACTGCCCATTGGGGATTGGCTATAATCAAAAGTGTTTATCAATGTAACAATATATCTAGCTACATTATTCCCTATTACAGAGACAGACCTCATCTAAAGTCCCATGTCCATTCCTTTTATTTGAGTTGAAGTACGTGTCCATTGGGTTAGGTCAAAAGATGAGGTTAAGTTGAGAAGTTGAGCTGTAGTTGGGCTGTTACCATTGACAGGAATATTGAAGTCACCAAGAATAATGGTGGGTATTTTAGAGGAGAGAATGTAGGGTAGCCAGGCAGCAAAGTCATCAATAAAGCGCGATACCGGTACAGGAAGCCGATAAATTGCTGCAATCCTCAGAGAATGGGAGAAAACAGACGAATACAGTGCATCTCGAAAGAAGAGAGGGAAAGAGAGGGAGGGGTAGGAAGGACTTGGAAGGTGCTTTGTGGGGATAGAAGGAATCCAACTCCCCACCTCCTTTCTGTCTGTTGGGTCTGGAGGAGTGAGTCCAATGGAGGCCACCATGGGAGAGGGCAGCAGGAGAAGCTGAGTCAAAATTTTGAAGCCAGGTTTCAGTTATGGGGAGTATGTTAACTGCTTCCGGACCAGCCACCGCAGTTTTACACAGCGGGGGTGCCGATGCTCGGGTCCCGTGGAATCGATGTCCGCCAGGAGTCCCACGATCGTCTCACGGAGAGGAAGAATGGGGAGATGCTAATGTAAACAAGCATTTCCCCATTCTTCCAAGTGACAGGACACTGATCACCGCTCCCTGTGATCGGGAGCAGTGATCAGTGTCGTGTCACACGTAGCCCATCCCCCCTACAGTTATAACACATCCCTAGGACACACTTAACCCCTTCCCCGCCCCCTACTGGTTAACCTCTTCACTGCCAGTCACATTTACACAGTCATAAGTGAAGTGCATTTTTATAGCACTAATCGCTGTATAAATGTGAATGGTCCCAAAATGGCGCCAAAAATGTCCGATGTGTCCGCCATAATGTCGCAGTCACGATAAAAATCGCTGATTGCCGCCATTACTAGTAAAAAAATTATCAATAAAAATGCCATAAAACTATCCCCTATTTTGTAGACGCTATAACTTTTGCGCAAACCAATCAATAAACGCTTATTGCGTTTTTTTGTTACCAAAAATATGTAGAAGAATACATATCGGCCTAAAGTGAGGAAAAAAAATTTTTTTTATATATTTTTTGGAGATATTTATTATAGCAAAAAGTAAAAAATATTGCTTTTTTTTAAAATTGTCGCTCTTTTTTTGTTTATAGCGCAAAAAATAAAAACGCTGGGGTAATCAAATACCACCAAAAGAAAGCTCCATTTGTGGGAAAAAAAGGAGGTCAATTTTGTTTGGGAGTCACGTCGCACGACCGCGCAATTGTCAGTTAAAGCGACGCAGTGCCGAATCGCAAAAAATGGCCTGGTCAGTGGGCAGCCAAATCCTCCGGGGCTGAAGTGGTTAAAGCCATGAGAGATGAAGAGGTCATGTACAGATGTTAGCTTGGTACAGATGGAGCGGGCGTTCCAAAGGGCTCATGAGATTGGTGGGCTGCTTTGAGGAAGCGGCGGGATAGAAACGAAATTAAGTGGATTGCGGAGGTTGCCAGAGGGGGAGGGGTATTGGATATGTGGTTTGCAGTTGGAAAATGGTGGACCAGGATTGGGAGAAATGTCACCTGAGACTAGGAGAAGGAGGAGGGCGAGGAAGGTAAGGTGGGAGTGGGATGCGCATAAGCGCACGTGTCTAATGTCCCTGGTGTTTATGTCAGCATGTGGGGCAGCAAATGCAGGAGATGATGGGCGCAGTAGTAGGGAGAAGGTAGGAGTGAGGGTGATATGTGCATGCTGCAGGGTAGAGGAGGAGGGGTAGAGTAAGGATAATCTGAGGATAGAAGACACCGATGTGAGAAGGAAGAGAATGAGGAGCATGTTAGTGGATAGAGAGTGAGAATCTGACTTCATATATAATAAATGTGAAATGCTGGTTTGCTTGTCGTCTTGCAGAGTGGAGTAAAGTTCTTGTTGTATCTTCATCCAGCTTTAGTCATCCAGCTTTCGTTAAACTGTGGCGGTGAAACTGCGCATCAATCGTGACAGAGCCACTCAGGACAGAGCCATGGTGTCTGCGCCACCCCATAGGCTGCTTTAAATTTATAGGGAGACTGAGCAGCCATGCTTTTCTCTATTGGTCATTATTGGATCTGATTTGAGACACCTGAATATGGGAGAGGAGAAGACCAATACCAGACCAGACACAGACTAGGGTCGTAAAGCTAATTACCTCTCTTCATCACTCAAGCCAAATGGGGTTGAGAATCGATCACCAGTAATGTTGCTATTGCAGTGAGGTTGTTATAGAGCTAGCATGAAATATAGAAGTTTGAAGATATGGCAGCAGAAGACATTCACCTAAAATGATACAGAAATGTCAGTTCAGTCGAGTGTTCAGATGGATAGAAGACATTTACCAAAAATAAGGTCAGATCCCTTCAAGGCAAAGCCAGAGCTATAGCTAGTGAAGGTTGGAATCCTTTTAAGGGTCTGGGAATCTTTCGGCAATTTTTATTTTTTCAGCAGATCATGGATGAAGGAAGTAGGGGTATATATACTCATGTTGTTTTTATTTATATTCTTTCTATATGTCGTGACGAGGTGCTCCTGTTGCCTGATTGGATGAGTGAACAGAGCCCGAGCAGATGACTACATCTTCCTCACTGAGATGAGACGCCCCGAAGCCCAACTCACGTAGAAGACACAGAGGATCCCAGACCGACCGGCCTTCATGTCCCCCTCTAAGTCATCCCTCCTGAAGAACAGAGTCTACAAGTCAAGCCGTGTTTTCCTTTTTATGGACTGTAAGGACGGATTCATTTCCAGGTGTGAAGAAGATCAGGATTCATCGAGGGAGACATGGGATCATATGACAAAGAGGAGGGACTGTTGTGGAAATTTTATGAAGATGTATTCAGTATGTATTGTCACAGTGTCTTCCAGTGTTAGTTCTGCTATGGGTCGCTCATAAGAGTGGACTGGGGCAGACTGACACCGGTGGAGGTAGTGAAAAGCTTCGTGTAAGAAGCGGAGAAGTGTTTGCAGAGTAGGGGTATGTCCGCCAGCGAGAGGCCCCTGTATTCACAGACGTTCGTTTGGAGGGGATATGTTCACTCTGCAAAGACATTATCGGTTTGATACCTATCTGCCTTTTGTGGAGGGATATACGTTCATGTTTTTCTGTGTGTCTTATCAGCACATAGAGGGACCATGACATGTCCCTTCTGATAATCTCCATCTACAGGAACAGTAGAATAATCCGGGGATGTGTTGTTCTCTGAACAATGCAGAATAACAGAAAACAGACAGAAAGGAGGTGGAGTTGGCTTCCTTCTATTCCCACAAAGCACCTTCCAAGTCCTTCCTGTCCCTCCCTCTCTATCCCTCTCTTCTTTCGAGATGTACTGTATTCGTCTGTTTTCTCCCATTTCTCTGAGGATTGCAGCAATTTATCGGCCTCCAGGACCGGTATCGCGCTTTCTGGATGACTTTGCTGCCTGGCTACCCTACTTTCTCTCCTCTGAAATACCCACCATTATTCTTGGTGACTTTAACATTCCTGTCAATGTTAACAGCCCAACTGCAGCTAAACTTCTCGACTTCACCTCATCTTTTGACCTAACCCAATGGACACATACTTCCACTCACTCCAATGGTAACACCCTTGACCTTGTATTCTCCCATCTCTGCAACCCTGGCAACCTCACCAACACCCCCTTTCCTCTCTCTGATCACAACCTCATTACTTTCACTGTATCCTTGCCTCCAACCACCCATCCCTCCAAGCAGCAAACAATTACTTGTAGAAACCTTCGTCACTTTAACCCTTCTCTTCTTTCTTCTGCTACTGACCACCTATATGACATAATCTCTCCCCTGTCCTGTCCTGACCACCTATATGACATAATCTCTCCCCTGTCCTGTCCTGACCACCTATATGACATAATCTCTCCCCTGTCCTGTCCTGACCAGCTATATGACATAATTTCTCCCCTGTCCTGACCTGGCCACCTCTGTCTACAACAGTTCACTCTCATCATCACTAGATGCACTTGCTCCTCTAACCACACGCAGAATCAGGCCCGACCGTTACAACCCTGGCAAACTGACAACACTAGAAATCTCAAGAGACATTGCCTGCTCTTGGCGTAAAACCAAATGCCTGCAAGACTTCACCCTATATAAATCTGCCCTTCTAAAATACAGTTCATGCCTCCATGCTGCCAAACAAGTCTACTTTGTCTCTCTTATTAATTCCTTGTCATCCAGTCCCCGTCGGCTCTTCTCAACCTTTAACTCTCTGCTTCGTCCACCACCCCCTCTACCCACTAACTCACTCACTGCCCAAGAGATTGCCAATCACTTAAAAAACAAGATCGATGCAATTCGTGAGGACATCTCCACTGTGCGTACGTCTTCCCCACCCAACATACCTTGCCTAGCAGAACATTCAACACTCTCCTCTTTTGAATTGGCTACTACGGAAGAGGTTACAAAAATTTTCTCGGATGCCCACCTAACCCATTGTCCTTTGGATCCTGTTCCCTCACAACTACTACGGTCACCCTCTTCTTCTATCCTATGCTCCCTCACTCACATCTTCAATCTCTCCCTTTCTAGTGGCATTTTCCCCTCCCCTCTAAAACATGCACAGATCACTCCCATTCTTAAAAAGCCCTCACTGGACCCTACCGACCTGAACATCTTAAGACCCATCTCATTGCTCCCATTCACCTCTAAACTTCTAGAACGCTTAGTCTACAACCGTCTTAGCTCCTACCTCAATGAAAATAACCTTCTTGACCCCTTACAGTCTGGCTTTCGCTCGCAGCACTCCACGGAAACTGCCTTACTAAAACTCACTAACGATTTACTAACTGCTAAAACCAACAGCCAGTACTCCATACTCCTACTACTTGACCTCTCTGTGGCCTTTGATACTGTTGACCGACCGCTCCTTCTCAATAAGCTACATTCCCTTGGCCTCCGAGATTCTGCTCTATCCTGGTTCTCTGCCTATCTATCACAGCGCTCCTTCAGTGTCACCTACAACTCTGTCTCCTCCTCTCCATTGCCCCTTTCTGTGGGGGTCCCCCAAGGCTCGGTTCTTGGACCCCTTCTCTTCTCTATCTACACCTCCTCCCTCGGTCACTTAATAACTGCCCACGGCTTCCAATACCACTTATACGCTGATGACACCCAAATCTATCTGTCTACTCCTCACCTCACTCCTTCAGTCTCCTCTCGCATTACTAACTTACTAACTGACATATCAGCATGGATGTCGCACCACTTCCTTCAACTAAATCTCTCTAAAACTGAGCTATTAATATTCCCTCCTGCCCGTGCCCCTCTCCATGACTTTTCCATCAAAATCAACAATGCAACCATCAGTCCCTCCCCTCACATCAGGGTACTCGGTGTAATCCTAGACTCTGACTTGTCATTTCAGCCTCAAATCCAATCGTTGTCAAAAGTTTGTAGAATTCACCTCCGCAACATCTCTAAAATTCACCCCTTTTTAACAAATGAAACCACCGAACTCCTCATTCACTCCCTTGTTATCTCTCACCTTGACTATTGTAACTCCCTTCTCATTGGCCTGCCTCTCCATAGGCTCCTCCCCTCTTCAGTCTATCATGAATGCTGCTGCCAGACTTATCCACCTTACCAACCGCTCAGTGTCTGCCAACCCTCTCCTCCAATCCCTACACTGGCTCCCAATCACCCAGCGAATTAAATTCAAAATTCTAACCATAACATACAAAGCCATTCACAACTCTGCCCTGAGCTCCATCGCTAATCTTGTCTCCAAATATCATCCAAATCGTCCTCTCCGCTCTTCTCAAGACCTCCTGCTTTCAAGTTCTCTCATCTCCTCCTCCCATGCTTGTCTCCAGGATTTCTCCAGAGCCTCTCCCATCCTCTGGAACTTGCTACCTCCATCTATCCGGCTATCCCCTACTCTTGCTACCTTCAGGCGATCCCTGAAAACTCATCTCTTCAGGAAAGCCTATCACGTCTCCAACTAATCTCCTACCACTTCCACCAGCTCATTCCCCACAGTTACAATCTTTTGTACCACCTGCCCCACCCTATTAGATTGTAAACTCTTCTGAGCAGAGCCCTCCAAATCCTCTTGTATTTTATTGTATTATAACTGGATTGTCTCCTTTTTATATTGTAAAGCGCTGCGTAAACTGTAGGCGCTATATAAATCCTGAATAATAATAATAAGGATTCACGCCAACGGTAAAAACGGGAGTGTATGCGTGAGTTTGGTCGGGGACAACGTTCATGATTTCTTAGGCCAATCCCACTACATTGGCTTTCTTTGTCTTATTGGAGAACACAGCTTACAGGTACAAGGGGTGGGAAATCATACACATTGCCCCTGCACAGACACGCCCATACACTCCCATAGTCATTGTTCATTGGTTGAGCTTTGTATAACTCCTCCTCTTTGAAGGAATGCTTGGGCTGGATTGGCTGATTGTGAAGCCGTCAACCCTCTATTGTTATCACTATTCAAAGTACTATAAATAAACTTCACCCCGATTGTCACCCAGGACTGTCTGTGGAGCTTTCAGTGTGAGAAGAAGGGCCATGTCTGTTTTATTTGGGAAGTAAGAATGTACTCACAATGCATTATACCAAAGAGCTGAGAAGTGCGCTCATTAGTGCCGGAGACATGGATTACACATATAGAGAAATATCCACGTCATAACATTGATAGGAGGTCTATTCATTTATACTTCCCATCTTTATTTAAACGTCTCCTGACATTTAGGGGTCTATTCATAAAAACATTCGTACAGCAATTTACTGGGGGGGGGGGGGGGGGAGGGGGAGATTGATGTTAATTGGTTATATGCTGGCTGAATAATTTCCATTGATTTAAAAAAGAAAATATCACATTTACCACTAGATGGCGATAGTTGCTATTATACTTAGTGCCATCTAAAGCCCAAATATGGTATTTTTCATTTTTACCACTTCAGCCCCGGAAGATTTGGCTGCTCAATGACCAGGCCATTTTTTGCGATGCAGCACTGCGTCGCTTCAACTGACAATTGCGCGGTCGTGCGACGCTGTACCCAGACAAAATTGACGTCCTTTTTTTCCCACAAATAGAGCTTTTTTTTGGTGGCATTTGATTATCTCTGCGGTTTAAATTTTTTGCGCTATATACAAAAAAAGAGCGAACATTTTGAAAAAAAAACACAATATTTTATACTTTTTACTATAATAAATATCCCCAATTTTTAAAAAAAGCTAATTTTTCCTCAGTTTAGGCCGATACGTATTCTTCTACATATTTTTGGTAATAAAAATCGCAATAAGCGTTTATTGATTGGTTTGCGATCAGAGCTATAAAAATGCACTGATTACTGTATAAATGTCACTGGCAGGGAAGGGGTTAACAGTAGGGGGAGATCAAGGGGTTAAGTGTGTTCCCTTACTGTGTGTTCTAACTGTGGGGGGAGGGGACTGACTCTAGGAGATGACAGATCGTTGTTCCTAGCTCTGAGAAACTCACGATCTGCCTCTCCTCTCCTCACAGAATATGGATTTGTGTGTTTACACACGTCCCTGTTCTGCCTCTCGTGCCCGCGACCGCCGGCCACGAGCATCGGCTCCCCCGCAGTGCAGCGGGCGCCTGCTATCCCGCTTAAAGGAGCCGATGTACAGCTACGACGGCTCGCGGGATCGGGCCGTCCTGCCGCAGTAGAATGACTGCGGCTGGTCAGCAAATGGTTAAATCAATGGTTGGTTAAAGAGATTGTAAACCTTAAAAAAAAGACCTGCAAGACAAAGGCGTCATGTGTGGTGGGCATCGCATACTCGCCGATTATAAAATACTTACCTTAGATCGAAGCTGTTGCAGCGGTCCCAGCACACTGCTGTGACCGGCGACATGTCTCCCGGAGTTATTTCCGGGTTCGCGGACTACGGTGCTGTGATTGGCCGGACCCGCATTGGCTCAATTCCCACGCATGCGTGCGGGAGCCACCGGTCATACCACAGGCCCAGAAAAAACGGGAACCAGCGGGCCGCTTCTTCAGTGCGCATGTGCCGATGACGTTATCACGTGTGGATACAACGAATAATCTCCCAAACCGTGAAAGTTTAGGTGATATTCACGGCACCTACAGGTAAGCTTATTATAGGCCTTACTATAGGCTTACCTGTAGGTACAAGTGGTGTAACCAGGTTTACAAACACTTTTATCGTGTTGGCTTAATTAACTTGTGTTCTTCAATGTCTCCTGTACTCACAAATGTACGAGTATGATCTCAGGTATTAGTATGAAGCCATGTCTGCATGTCTGATGAAGGAAAACAAGGGGCCTATTTTTATTTTAAATTGTTGGACGATTGTGATGATCATTAATCCAACCGCTACAAATTCTGGCTGTGATTTAACACAGTGATTTCCTATGACCGCCAGCTCCACCTAGTGACCATAATGAGGTAATTTTCCTGAAATACCTCGGTAAAAATAGCGCAATACCACATTATGGCCATTAGATGTAGCCAAAGAACTCAGAGTATGAAATAAAATATGGCCAATGTTCATCACAGCCGGGCGAATGCCGGTCACTTTCCTTCATTTATTTTTTTTTAAAATAGACCTCTAAATGTTTGTGAAAGCTTCCACCATAAAATGTACTCAGCCAATGAAACGCAAGGACTCCATTTCTATTTTTCTTGTTCTTCTCTCTTTATTTGCAGAATGGACATGGTACAGCAAGATATGTGACTGGTAGACAATGTAACATCTTGAGAAAGGTCCAGTCACTGATTTCGGGAGAGCTTAGTACATCGTATTGATGTGAGTCCAACAAAAGCTACATTGTTAGAGAACAGAAGACATTCGATGTCCAGAACACAAAGATAACCGATAACAATGTCTGCGAGTGAGGCAGAAAAAGGGGACCCCTTAGGTGCCCCAAATAGTGAGAAGCCGGGAGGGCCGACAGTTACAAGAAGAGGGTCACATTTGGAGAAGGAAGGAAGTGTAAGGTGTTAAGGCTTCAGTGAGCCGTAATAAAGGGGGATGTGTGAGAGAAGGCGGCCATTTTTATTTTTCTCCTGCTATCATTGGCCAACATGGTCCAAGACTTCATC
This sequence comes from Lithobates clamitans, assembly GCA_037952925.1. Classification (NCBI taxonomy): domain Eukaryota; kingdom Metazoa; phylum Chordata; class Amphibia; order Anura; family Ranidae; genus Lithobates; species Lithobates clamitans. The sequence continues at coordinate 175,724 of JBBGZY010001363.1, read as the reverse complement.
CATGTCTTTGGTGATCTCTGATCTCCTTATCAACTGATGAAGATCAGCCATGGAGTATATCTGAGGTGTATATCAGGGTGTGCTTCTTCCCCACATGTTCAGCAACATTCATATAGAAGACATTTCCTGCACTGAAGACACATAATACACCTCGAGGGTTGTGAGGGATCCCTGATGTACAGGAAGACAGGACTTTAGTGAGGAACAATTCCCGCATTCAGGACAGGAATACGGCTTCTCCCCGTGTGCAATCTCTGATGTGTGTAAAGATTGGACTTCTGTGAAAAACATTTCCCGCACTCAGGACAGGAATACGGCTTCTCCCCCGTGTGAGATGTCTGATGTGTGTAAAGATTGCACTTCAATGAAAAACATTTCCCGCACTCAGGACAGGAATACGGCTTCTCCCCCGTGTGACATCTCTGATGTCTGTAAAGATCGGACTTCAATGAAAAACATTTCCCACACTCAGGACAGGAATACGGCTTCTCCCCCGTGTGAGATCTCTGATGTGTGGAAAGATAGGACTTCACTGAAAAACATTTCCCGCACTCAGGACAGGAATACGGCTTCTCCCCCGTGTGAGATCTCCGATGTGTGGAAAGATGGGACTTCACTGAAAAACATTTCCCACACTCAGGACAGGGATACGGCTTTTGCCCTGTGTGAGATCTCTGATGTGTGCAGAGATCGGACTTCTGTGAAAAACATTTCCCGCACTCAGGACAGGAATACGGCTTCTCCCCCGTGTGAGATCTCTGATGAGTGTGAAGATTGGACTTCACTGAAAAACATTTCCCACACGCAGGACAGGAATACGGCTTCTCTCCTGTGTGAGATCTCTGATGTGTGGAAAGATAGGACTTCACTGAAAAACATTTCCCGCACTCAGGACAGGAATACGGCTTCTCCCCCGTGTGAGATCTCCGATGTGTGGAAAGATGGGACTTCACTGAAAAACATTTCCCGCACTCAGGACAGGGATATGGCTTTTGCCCTGTGTGAGATCTCTGATGTGTGTAGAGATCGGACTTCTGTGAAAAACATTTCCTGCACTCAGGACAGGAATACGGCTTCTCCCCCGTGTGAGATCTCTGATGTGTGGAAAGATTGGACTTCACTGAAAAACATTTCCCACACTCAGGACAGGAATACGGCTTCTCTCCCGTGTGAGATCTCTGATGTCTGGAAAGATAGGACTTCACTGAAAAATATTTCCCGCACTGAGGACAGGAATACGGCTTCTCCCCCGTGTGAGATCTCTGATGTGTGGAAAGATCGGACTTCTGTGAAAAACATTTCCCACACTCAGGACAGGAATACGGCTTCTCACTCGTGTGAGTTCTTTTATGCACATTAAGTTTGGATTTAGAAGGGAAACACTTCCCACACTCAGTACAGGAAAACCTCTTCTCTGTTGGAAGGACGGCACCGTCCCTCACAGTCTGAGGTTCCTCAGGATAAGAGGAATACGATGGTCCATCTACACTGTGTGGTGCCGGATGGACATTTGAGGTAGTCGGGTTTTCTCCTGGACTATACTGTGTGATGTCCTCATCTTCTACTTTACAGTCTGGAGACAAAGTGAGACAATCCTCTGAGGTTTTCCTCATCTTCCGTCCATCTACTAAAATAGAGATAAAAAGATTATTACTAGACATGAGCAGATTGGTTCCCCTAAACTAGGACTCCGCCCACATCAGGCAGCTTTGTCTCTGAGGATCTTACAATTCCACCCACAAGGAAATTAGTAAACAGGTCATCTGATCTCCTACCAGATCATTTCTTAATTCATGGACCTTAGTCAGAGAGTGAGGAAACAACGAGAACTGTCTTTTATAGGAGTGACAGTGATCAGGGGATTATAGGACGAGTGTCCCCACCCCTTCTATCACTCATTGCCATCTTCCCAACACAAGAAGTCCTGCACTTCCTTATTTAGTCCATGATTTAGTCATGAATAACAGCGGGGCTGAGCCCCACCAGAGGTCAGAGAGTGAGAATTGGGGAGAACAACCAAGATGAAGACTGGACTGATCTTGAAGCCCACCATCATTGGGTTACTGACTCCTCCCTCATTATTACTTTCTGTTTAAGGTTCCAAAGTATGAGGATGTTATCATATTATTATCACCATGTAAAAGTCTGTGCTCCAATCAAATCATCAGATATAAAATGTGCAGCTGGTAGAAAATGGGTGTAAGAAAAGAGAATACATATTATTCCTGGGAGCTAATCATGTCAGACTACGAATGGGTCAGCTCCATCCCTCTGATCCGCACAGGACAACCCCCTGCTTAAATAAAAGGAGGGCCTCCCTATATCCCCATGTTCCTTTTTTGTCCTCGCTCCAGGGACAGCAATCCTGCTACTAATAAGTGAAAATCCCTACCTCTCCTACCTGGTTTGACCTCTCTAGGTGGAAGGCTCCTGGACAGAGGTAAATCTTTTCCTGCAGAAGTGCCCGGGCAGATATATGCAGCCTAAATGGTGCTTCTAAAGGACCGTGGTGAGTGGTGGCATGGCTTTTTTCCCCAGTTCTCCTCTCCTTGCTGGGCGTTGGTGGGGTTCTGGGACCAGGGGAGGGTAGTTTCCTGGTTCTGTTCCCGGCCCTGCCCTGTTGCAATATGGCGGTGGTGACACTTCCGGCAGAGATGTCCTCACTTTCGGGAGGGCGGAGTGCCATTTTCCAGAGTGCCAGACGCTGCCTAGTGTAGGTTCCACTCTGGGGGTGGGAGTTTCAACTCAAATAGGAGGAAGGTCAGCTATCCATAGGGGACATGCTGTATATGCAGCCAACCACAGGTAAGTGAGTTTCTTGCCAGCAGCCGCATGGTTGCTCTGCCTATAAGGGTGGTGGGGATGAATAGCCATGCTGACCCCTTCTTTATGTTAGCATAGGAGTTTACAATGAGTTCTCCAAGACCTGAAGGTGAGGCACGAAGATCGGACTCCTCCAGGTAGGGGGGAGGCTTGATGACGATTGCACCCCTTTTGTTTTTCTTGCAGAAAAGAGTGCTAAGACCTATTTTTTTTCTATCACCTGCAGGGGAAAATATAAATCAAAGTCCAGGCGTTCATCGCCAGGAACTTCTGGTCACCGTTCTGCCTCTCGGCGAGAAACTGGCCATGGTTCAGGAAGCTCCAGAAGGGTGCGCTCTTGGTCTCCCGTTCATCATTCTTCAGGTTCTGCCCCAAATCCAGCTGCAGGGGTTTGCTAGTAATGCGCTTTGCCATTGAGTCAAAATTGGTGTGTGAAGAGTGTTTTAAAGAAGCAGCACAAGTCAGAGTGGCGAGTCTCAGCAGCTGCAGGAGTATATCCATCGGGCAGTGGCAGAGGGCCTTAAAGAGGTCTCGGTAAAGCCATCTCCAAGAGGACTAGGTCCCTTGACTGAGACTCAGGATGTGTCACCACCACCAGAACATGACCAGGGGGGAGGCAGAGTCATCTCCAGAAGAGGAGGATCAGGAGGAGTCAAATGCCTTAAATTTTTCTCTGGTACCTGCTTTTGGCACGGCTGTGAAGCAGGCGGTCGCCTGGGAGGAGGAGCCATCTCATCCTCCACAGAAGATAAGGAAGTATTTTCCAAATTTAAAGAAGGTGTTGCCTAATTTTCCTGTTATGCATGAGATCCAGGAATTGATGGAGGAGTGGCCGAAACCAGACAGGACAACACAAGTCTCCAGAATAGGATAGCAAAACTCTACCCATTCCGCTCTGAGGACTCGGAGATATGGGAGAGTGCTCCAAGGGTAGATGTATCTCTCCAGAGATTGGCACGGCATGTGACACTTCTGCTTAATGATTCTGTAGCGTTCTGTGATGTAATGGACAGAAGGTTGGATGCAGAGCTCAAAACAGTCTACTAACAGTCTACCTCTCAGCAAGGGCAGCCTGTAAGACTACAGCAGTCTTGATGTCAGTAGCCAGAGCTTTAACAGCTTGGATGTTGCAGTTAAAGGAGTTGGTGAGTGGGCAAGAGTCTTTCCTTTCAACACTAGCAGACCTTAAATCAGCAGCAGATTTTGTGGCTGAAGCAGCCGGTGGACCTTGTTCGGTTGTTGGCCAGAGTGATGGCGCATTCTGTGGCAGCCAAAAAAGGGCTCTGTGGTTGCAACAGGGCCTATGCTCAGTGTCGTATGTCGGTAAGGTCTTGTTTGGCAAGACTCTGGAAGAGGCCATCCAGCGTGTAACAGGCAGAAAGTCGGGTCTTATCCCGCAAGTAAGGAGGAAGCGGCAGCACTCCTTTCATCCCACTGGGAGATCAAGGGGACAGTTCCAAGAGGCAAGGTCTTATCGGCCCGGAAGGGAATTTCTGCGACGGCCCTGACGGGTTTCCCAATCTGCTAACAAAGGTCAGAAGCCCAAGTTTACCCAAGGTGCAAAAACTACAGAGGGATATTTCTGAAGGTCGGCACGCCAATTGGTGAGAAATGGATATCGACTAGAATGGGAACACCATCCTCCGGGGAATCATTTTGTAAAAACTCACTTGCCCTCCAGGAAGGTAGAGAGGAACACACTAGAGGCCTACATTCAAGATGTTTTGAGTGTGGGAGTAGCTGTGTCAGTTCAACAAAAGCCAGCTGATTCCCTCACAGAGGTTGGAATATCTGGGGGTCTTATTCAACACAGTGGTGGGAAAAGTGTGCCTTCCGAAGAAGATATCCCTCTTAACCTCGACAGTCCGAGCTCTGAAGATTAATTTTTCAGTATCAGCGAGGCATTGTATGAGGGTCTTGGGGCTGATGAACGCAGCAGTGCCCACAGTGGCTTGGGTACGATGGCATCTCAGACACATTCAGTTTGCTTTTCTCCAGCACTGGGACAGAAGTTCTCTATGTCAGCAAACAGTGCTGACCCATTTTGTCAAGCAAACTCTGACATGGTGGACTAAACCAGCCAACCTAAAGCAAAGCCTTCCGCTTTTAGTCACACAAGTGATCACACTTACTTCCGACGCGAGCCTAAAGGGTTGGGGAGCGCACTGTCAGGACCAGATGGCCCAAGGAAGATGGGAAGGAGTGATTCCTTATTCCTCCAATTGTCTGGAGTTGATGGCAGCACAAGAACCTTTGCTGGCTTTAGCGACATTACTTCAGGGCCGTCATGCGAGGATTCTAACGGACAACAGAACGGCAGTAGAACATGTCCAATCAGGGAGGAATAGGGGTCTACCTCTTCTGCAGATTGTAGTGCAGATCTTTCGTTGGGCAGAGGGCAGTCTGTTGTTCTTGTCAGCCTCTTACCTTCCGGGGGTAGAGAATACAAGAGCAGACACCTTAAGCAGACACTTTCTGGATCAGAAAAGGATTTTGAATCTGAAGTTTCTCCTATGACTATTTGCTCAGTGGGGCACAGCAGAGGTGCACTTCATGGTTAACAACGGTCAGGCGTGTTTCAGAAATCCAAGCTTTTTCAGCTAGATCAGGACAGAGTGATTCTTGGGCCAGTGCCGTCTTTTCTTCCGAAGGCGGCTTCTCCTTTTCATATAAATTGGGAAGTGGTGCTGCCTTTATTGTCTTCAGTCTTGGAACAAGAAGATTGGTCAAGGGTGGATGTATTCCAGGTCATTTCCACGTATCTGAGCAGAACGGAGGAGTTCAGAGTAGTGGATAACTTGTTCATCCTACCAGTAGGCCCTAGGAAAGGTCAAGTGGCCTCACCTAGAATCCTTTCCTCGTAGATTGTCCAGATCATAAAATGAGCATATGCAGCTTCAGGTCTTCTCCATCCAGAGGAGGTTTGGGTACATTCGATAAAAGCTTCATGGGCAAGTCATGCCAGGGTTCCAGCAGAAGTGGTATGTAAGGCTGCCAGCTGGAAGTCCCCTAACACTTTCATCGCCCATTACCGTTTTAATGTAATGTACGGTCCTTCACAGGCTTTGGGCACTTCGGTGGATGCTTCCGCTTTTTCCATTTGATGTTATTTCTTTTGCATTCAGTCTGTGTGGTGTCTTGTTTATCTGTTTTTGATCCCGCCCTTTTCTTGTTTGAATGCTAATCATTTCCCATTCATAGGCTGACATGATTAGTTCCAGGAATACGGAAAATTGTTGCCATACTTACCGTAATTTTCCTTTCCTGGGAGGTCATCATGTCAGCCTAGGGTTTCCCTCCCTGGTGTTCCGTCGCGAGGAGTGTTAGGAACATGGGGGTATAGGGAGGTCCTCCTTTTATTTAAAGTGGATGTAAACCCAATACTCATGATTCTAAACTATTGCCATCATTCTAAAGTATATATGTATACGTCTCCTGCATGTATCTCTACCTGTTAAAAGTCACCCCTTCTTCACTCGGAGCCCCGCATATTTCCGGATTCAATGGGTGGGTCTATGCTCCAGCGCTCGGTGGGCGGAGTCATGACATCACTAGACTCCCCGCCCACCTCTACACTCCCCTTGGCCAGCCAGCGTCACAAGGACGGACCTCGCGCTTGTTATGATGAGAAGTGTGTGCACAGGGCACACAGAGCACATTCTGGGCAGAAGCAGAGCACGCTCACAGCCCCCCGTGACTCCTGCTCATGTAGAAGGACTTCCCTTACCCGCACAAATGACTATTATTTATATTAGGAGCTGCTCGTTATAAGGCAAAAAACCCTGAAATGTGTGAAAAATAATTCATGAAAGCGCACTCTGTAGTGCCTTATAACGAGCAGCTCCTGCGCTTGTGCCACACTCTTAGAACACAGGCTGTAGTGGAGATTTCGGGATAGCTGTGAGACACTGTGAGAGGGGGATGGGAGGCTGGGTCTGCTCCTGCATGAGATAAGGAAATGAGCCGTCACTCACAGCACGGGGAAGAAACCGGCACACATTTATCTGTGTGTAAAGAGAAGAGGATTAACTCTTTGTGACAAGACTGGGCACAGATGACATGACATCCTCTACTCTACCAGGTAGAAGTCTTCATTTAAAAAAAAAATTGCTGTTTACATCCACTTTAAGCAGGGGGTTGTCTTGTGGGGGTCAGAGGGGTGGAGCTAACCCATTCCTAGACTGACATGATGAGCTTCCAGGAAAGGAAAATTACGTTAAGAATGAAAAAATTTTACGTAGTTTATAGGGGAGAGAGCAGAAGTCAGGAGTATGAAATGTACAAAATATTGTATATATTGCAGGGGTCAGGAGTATGTAATGTACAATATAGAGTATATAGTGCAGGGGTCAGGAGTATGTAATGTACAATATAGAGTATATAGTGCAGGGGTCATGATTATGTAATGTACAATATAGAGTATATAGTGCAGGGGTCAGGATTATGTAATGTACAATATAGAGTATATAGTGCAGGGGTCAGGAGTATGTAATGTACAATATAAATTATACAGTATAAGGGTCACACCTGCATGTCTGTTTTCACGGACTCCACTTGCTCAGCAGGGATTGCGCTTTTAATCTCCTCACTGTGGAGAGACGGACCTGTCAGATCTCTGCTCTCCTTTATGGGGGATTGGATGAAAACAGATCCGCCTGTCTGTTTTCATCCGATCCGCCAGTCGGTTGCAAAATAGGGTTTCCACCGCTGACATTCATCGCTCCATAGAGATGCATGGAGCTTCCGTTCAGGTCCATCTGAAAAACTGACAGTCGGACCTAAACAGTCCGTATGTGTAAAAGAGCCCTCAGGATCAAGACTCATAATATTGGTATTCAGTAATCAGTGGCAACAGGCTGATTTCACCCAGTCCTTGCCCCACTCTGGACCAATCAGTGAGCAGTATGGGCGGAGGAATCTATTTAGTGTTAATGATCCACCTGTGCTGATCTCTGTAGATGTGTCCTCCTCCATAAATGTTGCCGTTATTCCATCCTCCTCCATAGACTGCTGATCATCCTTCATATACGTCTCTTCTTCTTCTTCTTCTTCTTCTGCTTTGACCTCAACTTTAGGATCTCTCAGGTTTCCACTCTGAATATATAATAAAAATGACATCAATGGTAACAATGCAGATAATGTACAGATCCTAATGATACTATCAGTGATTGTTCCTCATCTACCTGATGATGGTGAGGGATGGTGTGACCTTCCTGTGTGGAATCCCGGGAATACAGAGGACGGGGACATCTCTCTGGTGGGTTCCCATTACTGGATCCATCTGTAGGAAACACACACACTGACTGAATACATTGTTTCTATGTGTTTATCAGATGATGGGGGATCTAGGTGGACCCTCCGTACTGCTCTCTCCTTTACAATAAAGTCTCCTCTTACCCGGTGATGTGAGGGGCGGCTGATTGTCCATCATGACGTCCTTGTAGAGATCCTTGTGTCCTTCTAAATACTCCCACTCCTCCATGGAGAAATAGACAGTGACATCCTGACACCTTATAGGAACCTGACACACACAAAGATACAGTCACCATCCAGACACATCCCTTGTCTGTTACTGGATAATGTCCCAGAATCCTCCTCACCTCTCCTGTCAGCAGCTCCATCATCTTCTGGGTGACTTCTAGAATCTTCTCCATGTTGTGTCTCTCAGGTTTTAGGGAGTCACATGGAGGCACTGTGATGGTCATATAATCACCTGACTTCACAAGAGAAAATCTCTGTATTGAGGAACCAATAGGAATATCATGTTAGAATCCCAGAATCCTCCTCACTAGTCTGGTCAGGTCTGTGTTTTATTAATAGAGATAAGAGTGATGTCATGTGACCTCCCAGAATCCTCCTCACCTCTCCGGTCAGGTCTGTGTTTTATTAATAGAGATAAGAGTGATGTCATGTGACCTCCCAGAATCCTCCTCACCTCTACAGTCAGCAGGTAGATGATCTCCAGGTTGAGGTTTAGTATCTTCTCAGTCATGTGACTCCAGTCCTCCTCCATCCTCATTGGTGCCATCATTTGATCTATACAGGTCTCCTTGTAGATGGATAACCTTGGGAAATTAAAGTAAGAATTATTTGGATGGTATTGGTCATACAAAAAAAAAGGATGTGGATGTGAGGGGAGGAGGATGGGGGGGTTGCTGTACATTGAAGGACTACTACCCCCACGGGAACACATTTTGTTTGAACTGTTTAGTGTTGTCAGGACTATTGGGGTTAAAAATAATTCCTAAGGCCTTTATATCATATATCATATATTATTCATATATATTCTATGAACAACTCAGAGGCCATGTTGTTACATTTTTTTTTGCTCTCTCTAAAGTTTTAACTAAGTTTGCTGTCTTTAGAGAAGAGATTTTTTTTTATAAGAAACTCCAAGGCCCCTTGTATATCAGCCTGAGTTGTAAATTATTAATCCTTGTCAGTTAACCAGTTAAGGCATTAGCCAAGGAGTCCCAATGTTATGGTAAGATAAGGGACCCCTAAGTTTCAAATAACAGACATGAATGTAGAAGAGACATATTAACCAATTAGGGTTTTACAAAACTTTGTATTATTTACTGCATAAATAATCATATTAAACAATAATCCCCAATATATATAAGTTCATTATATTGAAGTAATTATATGCATGATTAAGTGAATAGTTTTACATATATTGGTTTATGTATTTTAATAATAATTTCTCTTTCATAATATATTCATAATGTATTGTTTAGGTATTCATAAACCATTAATGCATATATACAGTGGGGACGGAAAGTATTCAGACCCCCTTACATTTTTCACTCTTTGTTATATTGCAGCCATTTGCTAAAATCATTTAAGTTCATTTTTTTCCTCATTAATGTACACACAGCCCCCCATATTGTACACACAGCCCCCCATATTGTACACACAGCCCCCATATTGTACACACAGCCCCCATATTGTACACACAGCACCCCATATTGTACACACAGCACCCCATATTGTACACACAGCCCCCCATATTGTACACACAGCACCCCATATTGTACACACAGCCCCCCATATTGTACACACAGCACCCCATATTGTACACACAGCCCCCATATTGTACACACAGCCCCCATATTGTACACACAGCCCCCCATATTGTACACACAGCACCCCATATTGTACACACAGCCCCCCATATTGTACACACAGCCCCCCATATTGTACACACAGCACCCCATATTGTACACACAGCCCCCCATATTGTACACACAGCACCCTATATATTACACACAGCACCCCATATTGTACACACAGCCCCCCATATTGTACACACAGCCCCCCATATTGTACACACAGCACCCCATATTGTACACACAGCCCCCCATATTGTACACACAGCACCCCATATTGTACACACAGCACCCCATATTGTACACACAGCCCCCCATATTCTACACACAGCACCCCATATTCTACACACAGCACCCCATATTGTACACACAGCACTCCATATTGTACACACAGCACCCCATATTGTACACACAGCCCCCCCATATTGTACACACAGCACCCCATATTGTACAAACAGCACCCCATATTGTACACACAGCACCCCATATTGTACACACAGCCCCCCATATTCTACACACAGCACCCCATATTCTACACACAGCACCCCATATTCTACACACAGCCCCCCATATTGTACACACAGCACCCCATATTGTACACACAGCACCCCATATTGTACACACAGCCCCCCATATTGTACACATAGCACCTCATATTGTACACACATCACCCCATATTGTACACACAGCACCCCATATTGTACACACAGCCCCCCATATTGTACACACAGCACCCCATATTGTACACACAGCACCCCATATTGTACACACAGCCCCCCATATTGTACACACAGCACCCCATATTGTACACACAGCACCCCATATTGTACACACAGCCCCCCATATTGTACACACAGCACCTCATATTGTACACACAGCCCCCCATATTGTACACACACAGCACCCCATATTGTACACACAGCCCCCCATATTGTACACACGGCACCCCATATTGTACACACGGCACCCCATATTGTACACACAGCCCCCATATTATACACACAGCCCCCATATTGTACACAGCACCCCATATTGTACACACAGCACCCCATATTGTACACACAGCCCCCCATATTGTACACACAGCCCCCCATATTGTACACATAGCACCCCATATTGTACACACAGCACCTCATATTGTACACACAGCACCCCATATTGTACACACAGCACCCCATATTGTACACACGGCACCCCGTATTGTACACACGGCCCCCCATATTGTACACACAGCTCCCCATATTGTACACACAGCCCCCCATATTGTACACACGGCCCCCCATATTGTACACACAGCACCCCATATTGTACACACAGCACCCCATATTGTACACACATCACCCCATATTGTACACACATCACCCCATATTGTACACACATCACCCCATATTGTACACACAGCACCCCATATTGTACACACAGCACCCCATATTGTACACACAGCCCCCCATATTGTACACACAGCCCCCCATATTGTACACACAGCACCCCATATTGTACACACAGCCCCCCATATTGTACACACGGCACCCCATATTGTACACACGGCACCCCATATTGTACACACAGCACCCCATATTGTACACACAGCACCCCATATTATACACACAGCACCCCATATTGTACACACAGCCCCCCATATTGTACACACAGCACCTCATATTGTACACACGGCACCCCATATTGTACACACAGCACCCCATATTATACACACAGCACCCCATATTGTACACACAGCCCCCCATATTGTACACACAGCACCTCATATTGTACACACGGCACCCCATATTGTACACACAGCACCCCCATATTGTACACACAGCACCCCATATTGTACACACAGCCCCCCATATTGTACACACAGCCCCCCATATTGTACACACAGCCCCCCCATATTGACAGAAAAACACAGAATTGTTGACATTTTTGCAGATTTATTAAAAAAGAAAAACTGAAATATCACATGCTCCTAAGTATTCAGACCCTTTGCTGTGACACTCATATATATATAACTCAGGTGCTGTCCATTTCTTCTGATCATCCTTGAGATGGTTCTTCACCTTCATTTGAGTCCAGCTGTGTTTGATTATACTGATTGGACTTGATTAGGAAAGCCACACACCTGTCTATAGAAGACCTTACAGCTCACAGTGCATGTCAGAGCAAATGAGAATCATGAGGTCAAAGGAACTGCCTGAAGAGCTCAGAGACAGAATTGTGGCAAGGCACAGAGCTCAGAGACAGAATTGTGGCAAGGCACAGATCTGGCCAAGGTTACAAAAAAATTTCTGCTGCACTTAAGGTTTCATAGTTTCATAGTTTCATAGTTAGTAAGGTTGAATAAAGACACCAGTCCATCCAGTTCAACCTGAGTGAGTGTGTGTCTACAACCCTGACCCTTGTCCCTAACCCTGTACATCGCACACTCACATCAGTCCCTACCCTCAATCCAAGGTCCCCATTCATATACTAGGGCCAATTTTGGACAGAAGCCAATTAACCTACCAGCATGTCTTTGGAGTGTGGGAGGAAACCGGAGTACCCGGAGGAAACCCACGCAGGCACAGGGAGAACATGCAAACTCCAGGCAGGTAGTGTCGTGGTTGGGATTCGAACCAGCGACCCTTTTTACTGCTAGGTGAGAGTGCTAACCACTGCACCACTGTGCCGCCAGGTTCCTAAGAGCACAGTGACCTCCATAATCCTTAAATGGAAGACGTTTGGGACGACCAGAACCCTTCCTAGAGCTGGCCGTCCGGCCAAACTGAGCTATCGGGGGAGAAAAGCCTTGGTGAGAGAGGTAAAGAAGAACCCAAAGATCACTGTGGCTGAGCTCCAGAGATGCAGTCGGGAGATGGGAGAAAGTTGTAGAAAGTCAACCATCACTGCAGCCCTCCACCAGTCGAGGCTTTATGGCAGAGTGGCCAGACGGAAGCCTCTCCTCAGTGCAAGACACATGAAAGCCTGCATGGAGTTTGCTAAAAAACACCTGAAGGTAAGCTGTCATTGGCTCCTTAGCCACTGTCCTTCTTGTCCCCACAATGCTTGTACACCCAGATGTTATATCATTCCGCAATAAAAACGTTTGTAAACAAAAAATAAAAAACACCTGAAGGACTCCAAGATTGTGAGAAATAAGATTCTCTGGTCTGATGAGACCAAGATAGAACTTTTTGGCCTTAATTCTAAGCGGTATGTGTGGAGAAAACCAGGCACTGCTCATCACATGTCCAATACAGTCCCAACAGTGAAGCATGGTGGTGGCAGCATCATGCTGTGGGGGTGTTTTTCAGCTGCAGGGACAGGACAACTGGTTGCAATCGAGGGAAAGATGAATGCGGCCAAGTACAGGGATATCCTGGGCAAAAATCTTCTCCAGAGTGCTCAGGACCTCAGACTGGGGCGAAGGTTTACCTTCCAACAAGACAATGACCCTAAGCACACAGCTAAAATAACAAAGGAGTGGCTTCACAACAACTGCATGACTGTTCTTGAATGGCCCAGCCAGAGCCCTGACTTAAACCCAATTGAGCATCTCTGGAGAGACCTAAAAATGGAAGTCCACCAATGTTTACCATCTCCCCTGACAGAACTGGAGAGGATCTGCAAGGAGGAATGGCAGAGGATCCCCAAATCCAGGTGTAAAAAAATTGTTGTATCTACGGTTTCAAGACACCGAGTCCAACCCTCTGTACTGCATTGCAACAGTTCTAGATCCTCGATTTAAAGAGCATTATTTTAATGTGGAGAAAAAGAAGCGTGCACGGTAAATGATACTGGCACAAATAGAGGTGGTGGAAGCATCTAGTGAAGGAGTTTCGAGGTGTAGCACAGAGGAAAGTGAGAAGAAACGGTCGCATACAAGTGAAGAGGAACACGCTCCCTCCATATCTGACATGTTTGAAGAAATTTTACACAAATGCACCCCAATCCATAGCGGTGCCACAACAAGTGCAGCTACCCAACAGCTGGACGTTTATTCAGCTGAACAGCCTATCGCCAGAAGCGACAATCCCCTTGAGTACTGGCGCATCAACAAAGAACGTTTTCCTTTGCTTGCACAGATTGCACGCAAATATTTATCTGCCCCAAGCACCAGTACAGAGAGTCAGAGACTATCCAGTCTAGCATCTCATATTCTTCATGAGAAGAGAAACCGTCTCTCCTGTGAGAAAGCTGAACAGCTTTTGTTCTTACAGCGAAATCTGCCACTTTTACTGAAATAGATTTATAAATCCGTAGCATAGACCAATTAATTTACCATGTTGAACATAGTAAATGAATTGGTATTGGACTGTGCTATTGGACAATTGGAACATACAACATAGTATGACTGACTACCTAGTATGTTCCAATTGTCTAGTTGTGCCATTTGTTGGTTGTTCCTTGTAGTTCTTCTACAGTTTTTTGCACTTCTTCAATTTAAGAGAGAACTCCAGATTTTGAACTACTGTACATAAATAGTTTGTTGCTATTGGGCCAAACTATGTCTCTCCCTAAGCTGTCCGCCGGCTGCATGTGCAAATGCAAAACTGTATGTTGTGTATCTGTGGCTGTCTACTCTACATACAGTACTATATACACTATACCGCACTGTGTTCCGGGTATGGGCGGAGACTTCCAGAAACACACACTAGTCTACATTGCTTGCTGTGATTGGCTGAGCACCACTGCTGTAGACTATTCTGTGTTCCACTTCCAGGATGTCTCCGCCCATACTCGGGGCCGGTGTCTTGTCGAATACAGTCCCCTATCCAAAAGTGTCTGCCCTGTACTGCGCATGCGCAGTACGGAGGACAAACGAGACGCCGAAAGTCTCCGAAGTTCAACAGCTGATCGTCAGCTGTACACGGCGCCTGTGCTTTTATTCTCACCCTATGTCCAGGTTCATTCCCTACTATCCAAGTGGACATAGAGTTAGAATAAATAGTTGCCGAGCGCAGCGAGGCCGTGCCCGAAGCGCGGTGAGCGTAGCGAGCCCGCGAAGGGCCCTCTTACACAGCCATCGCTAACAGGTGCCCGAGCGGCGTGTACAGCTGTTGGTCAGCTGATCAACTTCAGACATTTTCGGCATCTCCTGCTCCTCCGTACTGCGCAGGCGCTGCGCCTGCGCAGTAGGGGGCGGACACTATCCGATAGGAGGACACTATATGTCAGAACACCGGAACACAGTGCAGTCTACTGTATGACTATGTATGTAACCCGCAGCTACATACATACACTTTTATATCGCACATCCAGCCGCTGACACCTTTGGGAGAGAACTTGGGGAAAAAACTACTAGTTCTCATTTAAGTTGAAAGAAAATAATAAAATAAAAATGTTATTATAGCATAGCAGATAGCACTGTACTATGTTATATATTTACAGAAACTGTGAAACAGAATAACGGCCTTCTGCCATATTTCTGTTATGGTTAGTTGAGAGTTGTTCTTTAAAGTACTTATACATAGTTTGTTGAAGTTCTGTTGTTGGGCCAAACTATGTCATTGTCTCTCCCTAAGCTGTCAGCCCGTTGCATGCGCAAAACTGTATGTTCTGTATCTGTGGCTGTCTACTCTACATACAGTACTATATACACTATACCGCACTGTGTTCCGGATATGAGCGGTGACTTCCATAAACACACTCTAGTCTAAATTGCTTGCTGTGATTGGCTGAGCACCACTGCTGTAGACTAGTCTGTGTTCCAGGATGTCTCCGCCCATACTCGGGGCCGGAACACATGTAACCCGCAGCTACATACACTTATCACACATCCAGCCGCTGAAACCTTAGGGAGAGAGAACTGAATTACTAGTTCTGATGTAAGTTGGAAATTAATAAAATATAAAAAAAGTCAGTCTTTGGCATTTTTATATTAATATTATATTAATATTAAATAATTATTATTATATTAATATTATATATTATTATTTTATTTTTTTATGCCTGTTTTATTTGGTATGGTGGTGCAATGTGCACTGACTGCAGTCTTATTTTATTTTTATCTTCTGTGTCCACTGTCCAATTTTATGTGGGTTACTTTTTATTGCCTTCACTCCAATTTCTTTAACCTCCTGACATCCAGCCGTAGCCGTAGCTTCAGCGCGGATGTCAATTCCCGGGAGGCCGTCATATGACGGCCTCCCCTTTCCTCGCTCCCTGTGCGCGCTCACGAGTGCGCAACGGGGAAATTCTGTGTTGGCCGTGTCCCTTGGACACAGCCAATCACAGATCGCTGTAAATGGCCAATCACAGCGGCCGTTTACAGCGCAATCGCTGCCTCCAATGAGAGATGATCTAAAATGTAAACATTTGAGATCATCTCTCATTGCCGGCTCTCTCTCCTCACACAGAGACAACGTGTGAGGAGAGAGAGATCTGTCAGCCTTCTGTGAGTTTGTGTTTGCCATTTACTGTACCCACAGTGCCCATCAATACAGTGCCCCATCAATACAGTGCCCCATCAGTACAGTGCCAAATCGGTGCCCACCTGTGCCAATCGGTGCCCACCTGTGCCAAGCGGTGCACACCTGTGCCAAGCGGTGTCCACCTGTGCCAAGCGGTGTCCACCTGTCTGCCCAGCGGTGATCTGTGTCCAGCTGCACACCTGCACAATCAGTGACCACCTGTGCCACCTCATCAGTGCCCACCTGTGCCACCTCATCAGTGCCCACCTGTGCCACCTCATCAGTGCACATCTGTGCTGCCTCAGTGCACATCTGTGCTGCCTCATCAGTGCCCATCTGTGCTGCTCCATCTGTGCCGCCCCATCTGTGCCGCTCCATCTGTGCCGTCCCTTCAGTGCCCAGCTGTGCCACCTCATAAGTGCACATCTGTGCAATCTCAGTGCACATCTGTTCCACCTCATCAGTGCCCACCTGTGCCGCCTCATCAGTGCCCACCTGTGCCGCCTCATCAGTGCACATCTGTTCCCCCTCATTAGTGCACATCTGTTCCCCCTCATTAGTGCACATCTGTTCCACCTCATCAGTGCACATCTGTTTCACCTCATCAGTGCCCCTCTGTGCCACCTCAGTGCCCATCTGTGCTCATCAGTGCCGCCTCATCAGTGCAGGCTTAGCAACCATGGCCAAAAGAAGCTTTTCCGCCGAGGAGGCGTACCAAATACTGTCCCAGGCCGACGAGAGCAACGGGGAGCTCTCTTTTTCAGATTCCCTTTCTGATTCCGAGTCGGACATAAACTATGAGCCAGTCCTCAGTAGTGGAACACTGAGTGACTCAGAGGAGGAAGAGATTCGGCCCGCCAAACGAAGGCGTTCTGGTGGGGAGGCAGTGGCATCTACCAGCACCGCAGTGCCATCCACCAGCACCGCAGTGCCATCTACCAGCACCGCAGTCCCGTCCACCAGCGCGGCAGTCCCGTCCACCAGCGCGGCAGTCCCGTCCACCAGCGCGGCAGTCCCGTCCACCAGCGCGGCAGTCCCGTCCACCAGCGCGGCAGTCCCATCCACCAGCGCGGCAGTCCCGTCCATCAGCACCGCAGTGCCTCGGCAAGAAAGGCCTAGGACCCATGCCAGCCTCCCCTATGCCCTGCAGAACCCCTTGTGGCTTCCTCCTAATTCAGGAGAAGCCAACATTCCCCCTTTCACTGCCCAGCCTGGAGTCCAGGTGAACACGGAGAATTTTTCCCCACTAGATTTTATTAATTTAATTTTTACCGAGGACATGCTATCAAGTATTGTGGCCCAGTGCAACCTTTATGCACATCAATTCATTGCGAATAATCCAACGTCCTACTATGTCCGTCCCTATGAGTGGAGAGACCTAACGGTGGAGGAGTTGAAGGTTTTTTTAGGGCTCACGAAAAAAAAACACTTTGCTGTCCTATTGGTCAACCCACCCCCTCCAACACATGCCAATATACTCCAAGGTGATGCCCAGAAACAGATACCTCATGATATTGAGGTTTCTTCATTTCAACGACAATACCCAGTGCCCCCCCCCGAAAAGACCCAAACTATGATAGACTTCAAAATTCGGCCACTTTTAAATTATTTTTCTGCAGTATTCCCCCAGCTGTTTACCCCAGACAAAAACATATGTGTGGATGAGTCCCTTCTTAAGTTTAGTGGCAGGCTTAAAATAAAACAATATATTCCCAGTAAAAGGGACTGCTACGGGGTGAAGGTATACAAATTATGTGACCGAGTCACAGGTTACTTGTATGCCTTCAAAGTGTACGAAGGGAAGGACACCCAGCTGCAACCCCCTAATTGCCCAGACTACTTGGGATCAAGCGGGAAAATTGTTTGGGATCTCACATACCCCCTACTGGAGAAAGGCTACCACCTGTACGTAGACAACTTCTACACATCTCTGCCCCTGTTTCACAACCTTCACAGGAAGAAGACGCCTGCATGTGGTACCATAAAAAAGAACCGGAAGGGCTTTCCTCAAAGTCTGGTCAATAAAAAATTGAGAAAAGGAGAAACGGAAAGTCTACGAAACAACGAGATTTTGGCAGTGAAGTGGAGAGACAAAAGAGATGTATACATGTTGTCTTCAATCCACGATGATACCTTCATGGAAATCCCCAGAAGAAATGGCCCCATACAGAAACCTAAATGCATCTATGATTATAATTTGTTTATGGGGGGAGTCGACTTGAATGACCAGATGCTGGAATCGTACCTTGCCACAAGACAGACATACCATACGTGCCACCAGAAAATATCCGATCAGATGTTCTAAGTCGACTCTCCGAACGCCACTTTCCAGATAAGATCCCTCCCAAACCAACAGGCCAACGACGGCAAAAAAAATGTAAGGTGTGTACCAGAGCAGGATTCAGAAGAGACACATCTTATTATTGTGCACAATGTCCTTCTGAACCAGGCCCCTGCGTAGGTGAATGTTTTCGTCGTTACCATACTTCAGTAAATTATTAGTGAAGTATGGTAAACGTAAGCCTCCATTCCTGCAATTTACCCTCACACCCCTTATGCCACTGTCTCCTCTGTAACTGACCCTGGCTTGTTATTTGACCACGCTTCTGCCTAACGATTCTGTACATACCTCTGCCTGATCTGGAACTGACCCTGGACTGTTATTCGACCATGCTTCTGCCTAACGATTCTGTACATACCTCTGCCTGATCTGGAACTGACCTTGGACTGTTTGACCATGATATTTGCCTGCCTCTTAGACTGATCTTGTACCCTGCTACTGGACTAGTGGGATTCAACACAGGGGTCTCACATATGTGAGGGGCTCAAGAATTGTTTTTCTGGATGAAGAAAACTATTTATTTTGTTTTCTCAATCCTAGATTAGGGTCTGGAGACTCGGAGGCTTCAAAGAAATTTGGGTGGGAGAAGCCTCTACCCCTGTCCCCATTCTGTCCTGAACGAGGCCCTACTTCTGCCTGTAGGACTTGCTGCCGTCATGCCTCTGCCTGTTGCACTGACCACACCACATGGACCTGCCTACTACCAGGACCAATATTTTTGGCACAGCGGACAATATCTTTGCCTGCACTGACCCTGGACTTTATATGGACAGTAACCCTGCCTGCTGCCTGGACAATTGTGTTTGCCGCTGCTGACCAAGTCCCTGCCTGCTGCCTGGACCAGTGCTATCCTCCTTTGTACAACTACGCTACTACAACCACAGGTAATGTTTTTTGTTTACGCTTTGCTCAGCATAATGTATTTTGGGGTGTAATTCTTGGTATGTGCATGCTATGTGTCCCTGGAACACCTGACAGTGTTCCTTGCATGTTGGGCCTCTGTATGTGGCCAGGCAGTGAAAAAGTCCCACACATGTGGTATCGTAATACTCAGGAGGAGTAGCAGAATGTATTTTGGGGTGTCATTTTTGCTATCTAAATGCCATGTGTTGGAAATATCTTATAAACGGACAACTTTGTGTAAAAAAAAAATGCGGTTTCACTTTTTTCCACATTTTCCAAAAACTTCTGGAAAAAAATAAACCATTCAAAAGACTCATTATGCCTCATAGATTATATGTTGGGGTGTTAGCTTTCCAAAATGGGGTCATTTTGTGGGTGTTTCCATTGTCCTGGTGCTCCAGGGCCTTCAAAAGTGTAATAGGTGGTTGAGAAATGTGATGTGTAATTTATGCTCCTAGAACACCTGATGGTGCTCCATGCATGTTGGGCCTCTCTATGTGGCCAGGCAGTGAAAAAGTCCCTCACATGTGGTATCGTAATACTCAGGAGGAGTAGCAGAATGTATTTTGGGGTGTCATTTGTGGTATACACATGCCATGTGAGAGAAATAAGCTATTGCAATGACAATTTTGTGGGGAAAAAAAAAAAATCTCAATTTTGCAAAGAATTGTGGGAAAAAATACAACTTCAAATAACTCACCATGCCTCTAACTAAATACATTGAAATGTCTACTTTCCAAAAAGGGGTTATTTGGGGGGCATTTGTACTTTCCTGGCTTGTTAGGGTCTCAGGAAATGAGATAGGCCACCAGTACATCAGATGTGATAATTTTTTCATGATTTGCACCATAGCTTGTAGACTCTAAAACTTTCACACAGACCAAATAATTTCCACAAATTTTTGGTTATTTTTACCAAAGATATGTAGCAGTATAAATTGTGGCCAAAATTTATGAAGAAAAATTACTAATTTGCAAAATGTTCTTACAGAAATTAGAAAAAATGTGTTTTTTTTCAAAATTTTCAGTCTTTTTTCATTTATAGCGCAAAAAATAAAAAACCCAGAGGTGATTAAATACCACCAAAATAAAGCTCTATTTGTATGAAAAAAAGGACAAAAAAATCATTTGGGTATAGTGTTGCATGACTGAGTAATTGTCATTCAAAGTGTGAGAGCACTGAAAGCTGAAAATTGGTCTGGTTAATCCTGAAATTCCTGAGGAGATTGACAAAATTTGACAGTCATCACAGTATTTCCTTACTGGCCTCACAGATCATAGGTCTCTCTGGAAATGGATCTCAGGGTGTGCACACCGATCACTCTGCCGGTGACTCCTCAGCTCCTGTCTGAAGGAGATACCCTACATCCGCAATCATCACGACTGGCCTTAGCAGCTTGGAGATTGTAAGGCAGGGGTTACAAGAGTTAGGATGTTCTCCAGAGGGTATTAGAACTTTACAGAGTTCCAGGATGGGGTCAACCGATGCCATTTACTCCACAATATGGAATAGGTTCACAAACTTTGCATCTGGATGTCAGTTTAACCCTAGTGACCCAAATGTATCTCAAATCCTGTCTTTCCTGCAATCCGGATTGGATTTGGGGCTCCGTTCGCTTAAGGTGCAAATTTCAGCCATCTCGGCTTTTACCCAAAAGAAATGGGCAGCAAACCTGCTGGTGGAGCACTTCATTAGAGCTGTGCTTAGACTACGCCCTCCCAAGAGAAATAGTTTCCCTCAATGGGACCTGGCAGTAGTCCTCAATTTTCTAGCAAATCCTCCTTGTACTTCAACAGAATTATGGGATATCGCCTTAAAAACAGCTTTCCTATTAGCCATAACTTTAGGGGGAAGGGTGTCAGAACTCCTAGAATTGGGGGCAGCAGAACTTTATTCCATGTTCTTCCCAGATAGGGTTGTGCTGAGACCATTGGATCATCTTGTCCTAAAAGTGGCATCGATATTTCATCCCTCCAGTGAATGGGTGCTTCCAGCCTTCCCAGCGGAATCAGATGCTGATCTGCACGAGTTGGACATTCCAAAAAGTCCTCAAAGCCTATCTCCAGGCTACTTCTACATTCAGACATTCTGACAGACTTTTTCATCATGAAAATTTAAAGAGAAAGAGGCCCTCGGCCAGAAGCATCTCGGCCTGGATAGTAAAAATGATTCACCGGGCATATAGAGCGGCCGGAAAGGATCCTCCAGAGGTGGTTAGAGCTCAGTCAACCAGGGCGATGTCGTCTTCTTGGGTGGCATAAGCAGGATTGTCTCTGGAGACAGTCTGCAAAGAGGCAAGCTGGTCCTCACATCAAACATTCTTAAAACACTACAGGGTGGATCCAGCAGCTCTTACTACAGTAAAGTTTGGGAGGAGAACAATCCAAGCTTTTATGTCTTTTGTCAATTAAAGACTAAGTTTGCAGCATTAAACCCTCCCTCTCAAAAGTTCATTATGTATCACATGTATGCTGCCATGTATTGGCGCAGAAAAGGAAAATTGTATCAAATACCATAATTTACCTTTCCTGACGCCAATATATGGCAGCATACGAACCCTCCTCTGATCTTTGTGCTTTATACGGAGAATGGGGGAGGTAGCTCTCAGTCAGACTTTTATAGAGCTAAACAGGTCCTGTGGGCGGATATAGGGGCAGAGCTATATCATATGTATGCTGCCATGTATTGGTGTCAGGAAATGAAAATTACGGTAAGTATTTGATACAATTTTCCATTATCGTGTATATATAGTGCAGCGCTACTATAAGGCTACTTTCACACTGAGGCGCTTTACAGGTGCTATAACGCTAAAAAAAGCGCCTGCAAAGCGTCTTGAAAGCCCCGACAGCTCTCACCCTGGAGCTCTGTGCTGGCAGGACGATAAAAAAAGTCTTGCAAGCTGCATCTTTGCAGCGCTGGAGGAGGGGCGTATACATCTCCTAAAGCGCCCCTTACCATTGAAATCAATGGGCAGTGCCAACGAACCCCCGGCAATGTGCTGCTGCAGCGGGCGGTTTTAACACTTTTACGGCCACTGGCGGGGATTAAAAGTGCCCGCTAGCGGCCGAAAACCTCTGCAAAAATTACGGTAAAGCGCCGCTAAAAATAGCAGCACTTTACCGCCGATGCCCCGGTGTGAAAGTAGCCTGATGATAACTCTAATACCGCACCTTGTACATATAATACAAATAATCAGTTAGTGGAATATCACATAACAACCTTCTCCGGCAGATTCACAGAACTCCTTGTCTTTGACTCTTCAATTAACTCTTCTTCTATGGATCAGCTGATCACCTTCCACCCTCTTGTACTCCTTTCCAGTGTCATGTGATTACAAACACAGAAGACATAGTGCTCTCTGTTTTTCCAATTTATTAAAAAACCCGCTTAAAAAGAGAACACTTACCAGATAAAAAACAAACACTGGCATGTGTGTATAATAAGAGCGTTCCGCTCGCTCAGCACCGCGGCTGTGTGATGTAACAGGCTCGGCTCCTCCCCTCTGCACGCATATCGTCCTCTGATTGGTCTTCCTCAGCAGATCTGCATGCAGAGGGGAGGAGCCGAGCCTGTTACATCATACAGCCACGGTGCTGAGTGAGCGGAACGCTCTTATTATACACACATGCCAGTGTTTGTTTTTTATCTGGTAAGTGTTCTCTTTTTAAGCGGGTTTTTTAATAAATTGGAAAAACAGAGAGCACTATGTCTTCTGTGTTTGTAATCACATGACACTGGAAAGGAGTACAAGAGGGTGGAAGGTGATCAGCTGATCTATAGAAGAAGAGATCATTGAAGAGTCAAAGACAAGGAGTTCTGTGAGTCTGCCTGAGAAGTAAGGATAATCTCTGGCGTGTTCGCACAGTTCACGTGTAGAGCCCGCCAGGAAGTCAGCACGGCGCTAATCACAGACATTGTCCTGATGTGCGGCTGCAGAGATGGGGAAATGTCTCACTGCCTGTGATTAGCGCCGTGCCAACTTCCTGGCTCTACATGTGGGCTGTGCGAATCTCTGGAGATCATCCTTACTGAGAAGTTGAAATATTCGGGGGAGGGGAGCACAAGTATACAATGTTCAAAGAAAAGAAATCACAGAAAATGAAGAATTGTGTTTACAATGAGGAGTTTTATGTCATGTGATATTCCAATGACTGATTATTTGTAATATTTGTACAAGGTGCGGTATTAGAGTTACCATTATAGCAGTGTGCACTATATATACTTATATATACTATTTTATTCCAAGTGAAGTGACTCCACATACAGTATACAGCAGCTGTGATATTTGATATCATATATATACATGATCACAGTGACTATGGAGGAAGAGGAGGGACATGATCACAGTGACTATGGAGGAGGACGGACATGATCACAGTGACTATGGAGGAAGAGGACGGACATGATCACAGTGACTATGGAGGAAGAGGACGGACATGATCACATGACTGTGGAGGAAGAGTAGGGACATGATCACAGTGACTATGGAGGAAGAAGACGGACATGATCACAGTGACTATGGAGGAAGAGGAGGACGGACATGATCACAGTGATTATGGAGGAAGAGGAGGGACATGATCACAGTGACTATGGAGGAAGAGGACGGACATGATCACAGTGACTATGGAGGAAGAGGACGGACATGATCACAGTGACTATGGAGGAAGAAGAGGACGGACATGATCACAGTGTCTATGGAAGAAGAGGACGGACATGATCACAGTGACTATGGAGGAAGAGGAGGGACATGATCACATTGACTATGGAGGAAGAGGACAGACATGATCACAGTGCCAGGAGCATGGCGGACAAGATGGGTGAACTAGAGATACTGTTGTACGAGGAGGATTTGGATTTTGTGGGAATTTCAGAGACCTGGTTCAACAGCTCTCATGATTGGCTGGCAAACATTCCAGGGTATACCCTATACCGCAAGGATAGAGAGGGTAAAAAAGGGGGAGGGGTATGCCTATATATCAAGAATAATGTACAAGTGAATGTGAGAGATGACATCACTGAGGGAGCTAGAGAGGAGGTGGAATTCTTATGGGTAGAGCTCCAAAGGGATCAAGCTAAGGGGAAAATAATACTGGGAGTATGCTATAGGACCCCTAACCTGAGGGAGGAAGTGGAGACGGATCTCCTATCACAAATTGGATTAGCAGCAAGGATGGGAAGTGTTATCATAATGGGGGATTTTAATTATCCAGACATAGACTGGGCGGAGGGAACTGCGCATTCATTTAAGGCTCGCCAGTTCCTTAATGTCTTGCAGGACAATTTTATGGGCCAGATGGTAGACGCACCAACTAGAAATAAAACATTACTAGATCTACTGATTACCAACAATACAGACCTGATAACAGATGTGGAAATACGGGGAAATTTAGGTAACAGCGATCACAGGTCAATTAGTTTCAGTATAAATCACACAAATAGGAAACATAAAGGGAATACAAAGACACTGAATTTCAAAAGAGCCAACTTCCCTAAACTACAAACCTTGCTAAAAGGCATAAACTGGGATAAAATATTAGGAACAAAGAATACGGAGGAGAGATGGGTTTGCTTTAAGAGCATATTAAATAAGGGCATTAGCCAATGTATCCCATTGGGTAATAAATTTAAAAGAGCGAACAAAAGTCCTGGATGGCTTAACTCCAATGTAAAAATGCATATAAAAGCAAAGGAGAAGGCCTTCAAAAAATACAAGGTTGAGGGATCATCCTCAGCATTCAGACTTTATAAAGAATGCAATAAGAAATGTAAGGGTGCAAATAGGACAGCTAAGATAGAACATGAAAGACACATAGCGGAGGAGAGCAAAAAAAATCCCAAGAAATTCTTTAAGTATGTAAACAGTAAAAAAGGGAGGACAGACCATATTGGCCCCATAAAGAATGAGGAAGGACATCTGGTTACAAAGGATGGGGAGATGGTGAAGGTATTGAATTTATTCTTCTCCTCAGTCTTCAGGAGTGAATCGGGGGGCTTCAGTAACCAAAACTGCAGTGTTTATCCTCAGGACACAACACAGGAAGCACCTCCATGGTTAACAGAGGACGGAATTAAAATTAGACTTGAGAAACTTAACATTAATAAATCACCGGGACCAGATGGCTTGCACCCGAGGGTACTTAGGGAACTCAGTCAAGTGATTGCCAGACCTTTGTTCCTAATTTTTACAGATAGTCTACTGACTGGAATGGTACCAGCTGATTGGAGAAAAGCCAATGTAGCACCTATATTTAAAAAGGGCCCAAAATACATCCCTGGGAATTACAGACCAGTTAGCCTAACATCAATAGTATGTAAACTCTTGGAGCGGATGATAAGGGACTATATACAAGATTTTAGTAATACGAACGATATCATTAGCAGTAATCAGCATGGATTCATGAAGAATTGTTCTTGCCAAACCAATCTATTAACCTTCTATGAGGAGGTGAGTTGCCATCTAGATAAAGGAAGGCCCGTAGACGTGGTGTATCTGGATTTTGCAAAAGCATTTGACACAGTTCTCCATAAACGTTTACTGTACAAAATAGGGTCCGTTGGCATGGACCATAGGGTGAGTACATGGATTGAAAACTGGCTACAAGGGCGTGTTCAGAGGGTGGTGATAAATGGGGAGTACTCTCGGGGGCGTGGCCTGGACATGGCTGAGTGAGGACGCTTTCTTCTTGAGCTCCCGGCCTCGTCCAGAAAACCCCGGCAAACAACACCCTGCCTGAGGCATGCAATCGGCCAAAAGACATAAGACAAGAGCTTCTACCCGGGGGACACCCGCCAACAAAAATCCCGGTGAGATCCGCCGCTATTTCCTGCAACTACAGGGCTCGTTCCCCGGGACCACAGTTGCAGCACCACGAGGCTCCCCACGAGGCGAGAAACAGAAGGCCCCAGGACAATCTGAAGCCTGCCCCTCTCCGTGCTCCCAATCTGCACAAGAAAATACGGCTGTCACTAACCAGCACTCCCATCAAATCACGATGGCATCACCACAGCCTCCGGAACCGGTTCTGTTTGACCAGGACATTAGAAGCTTGCTCCAGGCTCTTCCCACCAGGTCAGACATTGAGGCACTTATCCTCAAGCTAGAAGAAACACACCGCCGCGACATACAAGAAGTCAGAGGAGAGGTCTCGACTCTGTCGGAGCGGGTGTCTTCTGGGGAGATCTCGGTTGACTTACTGACGGACCGGGTAGCTGCACTGGAGCAGGCTCGAGACCAACAGAGGGATGCCGCCATCGCCCTGCAGCTGCACCTGGAAGACATGGAAGACCGCAGCCGCCGGAACAACTTGCGGCTGCGAGGAATCCCAGAGACGACTTCACAGGAGAGCCTTGGGGAGACAGTACTGGCGATCTTCCGCGCGGTGCTAGAGGAGCCTAGCTTGGAGATCGAGCTAGACAGAGTCCACAGAGCTTTGGGCCCCAGATCTGAAGACCCGACCAGGCCGCGTGACGTAGTCTGCAGGCTGCACCGCTACTCCCAAAAAGAGAGCATCCTCCGGCGCGCCTGGGAACGCGGCGATGTGGAGCTGGAAGACACACGCACGAAGATTCTACCGGATTTATC
The DNA here is from genome assembly GCA_037952925.1 of Lithobates clamitans. Lineage (NCBI taxonomy): Eukaryota > Metazoa > Chordata > Amphibia > Anura > Ranidae > Lithobates > Lithobates clamitans. The sequence goes on along the minus strand of JBBGZY010001363.1, from coordinate 148,574 downwards.
CAGAGCAACCCTGAAACGAAGAACCCTCCTACGCCCACTGCTAGACCTGGCGAAACAGAAGGGACTCACATACAGATGGGGCTACCCTTTCTCGGTGCTGTTCCGCGGACCGACGGGGACCTTCTCTCTCCAACGCCCAGATGACCTCCCTGCTCTTTTCCGCTTTATGGAAGCGGAGCCGATCCAGGTGCCAGATTGGCTCCAGTTTCTCCCTCGTCCATCCGGTAGATCGGGCCTTCTGAGGCCGCGTGAGCACCTGCCACCGCGACAGCAACGGCACAGGCGCAGGAGCCGGTCGGCCCTGAGAGGAGAGCCACGTGAGTAGGCCCTCGGCCGCCCATCCTAGCTCAGAATCAACCCTTAGCTTAGCGGGTAACCCCCTTGCCCCAACAGATAGACTATGTCCCCTAAGCACTGAATACACCACCATGGAAGTTTAGCAGGCTGATGGTCCCTTGGACGCAGAACCACACACATACCATATGTATCAGTCTTGCCCCCCCCGATCAGCCCAACACCAATACCCATATATTTATCTACATCGGGTATTATAAACAGACTGAGGGAACTTCTACTTTGCATCACGAGGAACTTCACCCGGTCCGTGACACTATAGAGCTGACAATATATGTCGCGCTCGGACGTGGACTCCCATACAGGAACACATCATGAACTCCTCCCCCCACTCAGGAGATAGAGACTCTGCTCTCCACAGGAATAGAAATAAGACATGACTCCTCTATCAACAACCACCGTTTACACGAAGGTCACTCCTGCAGGAGAACGGTTCCCCTTTTTTTTTTTTTGGTTTGTTGGTTGATGGATTTATTTTTGCTTTTTCTCTTATTTCTCCACCACTAGGGGGGATTGGGAACAATTTAGATACTCAGCTCCTTGGGCAGAAGAGAGCTTTATTAAACACGATGGGGGAATTAACAAGTGATGCTACCTAGAGCCCCTGAGCTTTAGCCCTCACGTGGCAATTATTATTATTTCTTACCCGAGGACTAGCCTGCCAGCTATTCAGATTTAGATTTAGCTATTTATAGCTTGTTTTGAGATATCTTAGTTTACTGCAGGTTTATTTCATACAGCCTGATGGCATGGTTGGGACCTACACCCCCAGGCGCATATTCCCCCTTTGATGCAGTAGTGGATGTGACTTGGGGGACGTGTAGTCCTGGATTGAGATGGAATGCTAACCCGCACTGTTATACCAGTTGACATCACACGGTTAAGCTACCCGTAGCGGTTTCCTACCTATACGTGCATAAGTTCACATGTCTGACAACGTTATTTGCTTTTCCAGGTTTTTTCTTAAATGATTGCTAGCCTTATTTACAGTAATTTGTTAATTTTCAATGACAACTTAAGTTTGCTGGGGTTGGAAGGAGAGCCGGGGAGACTCTTCGCCCGGCTCTGTCTATTCCGCACCCCAATTAGGATTGCACTCCGTACACGGCATTTGACCGAGGAGCGTAACAGCCGTTTGGGCTACATTAGATTTTCTCGCTTTGCGACACTCTCTTGTGTCTGCCTCTAAACTTCTTCAATCCTTTCTGTAATCTATTAGGAACTCGTTCCGTACTTATCCACTAACCTTCCCCCCCCCCCCTTTTTCCTTTTTCTTTTCTTTTTTCTTTTTCTTCTTTCTCTCTCCTCCCCTCCCCACCCCCCCCCCCCCTCCCCACCTCATTCTTTCCCCAACCTTTCCTCCCTCCACTCCCTCCAACATCCCACAGAGATGGACACACTGAATATAGTCTCCTTCAATGTCAAGGGTCTAAATACACCAGAGAAAAGACGAATTCTGTTACATGATTTACGCCGCAGAGGCGCTGACATTGTACTCCTCCAAGAAACTCACCTTAGAGAAGGGTCCCTACCGACACTCCAAAATAAATATTACCCGGTTGTTTATCACTCGAAATATAAAGAAGCTAAATCCAGGGGTGTATCGATCTTGATCTCGGCAAAAGTCCCGTGGACACACACAGACGTTAAATTAGACGGAGAGGGGAGATCCCTTTTCTTGAAGGGCCGTATAGGGGAAGTTAAAATAACTTTGGCCAACCTATATGTCCCCAATACACACCAAGACTCATTTATGAAAAAACAATTAGACCTACTCCTACAATTCTCAGAAGGTCAACTGATCATAGGCGGAGACCTGAATATCCCACTCACACCCACTGAAGACACTTCCTCTGGAACGTCTTCGTCCCCACGGGACTTACGTAAACGACTTAGCGCGACACTACATTCTCTACAACTAATTGACGTATGGCGTCTTTTTCACACAGGCGAGAGAGATTACACCTTCTTCTCTAAACCACATCAGTCATACTCTAGGATAGATTACTTCCTAATCCCTCACAGACAGCTACAGGCAATTAAAGAGACAACAATAGGTTCAATTACGTGGTCAGACCACGCCCCGATTACCTTACGCTACGCCCTCTCTGATCCCCGGCGGAATCAGAGACCACCATGGAGACTAAATGAAGGTCTACTGAAAGACCCAGATGTCTTAGCGGAAGTCACCAGAGAAATAGGTCATTATTTCACCTCGAATGAAACCCCTGATTGCGATACTGGTCTAATTTGGGAGGCCCACAAGGCTGTAGTCAGGGGGATTCTCATTAAACATGGATCACGTATTAAACAGCAGAGGACCTCACAACTGAACGCACTCCTAAAGAAACTGGAAACAATAGAGACACAACACAAACAAACACCCACGAGACAACTAGAAACAGAATTAAACTTAGCTAGAATGCAAGTAACAGACCTCTTACGATTCAAAGCAAAAGCCACATTACAGATTTCTCGAAGGAGAATATATGAATCAGGCAACAAATGCGGAAAATTGCTAGCCCAGACCCTCCGAGAACAGAGACTTGCCTCATACATACCACACATCCAATCTGCCACAGGCCAGAAAATCTCCCTACCCCATCAGATTGCTCAGGAATTTTGCTCCTATTATTCGACCCTGTATAACCTTACTGAGACACACACCTCCTCAGAAACAACGACAGAATACATTGCGACCTCCCTAATGCCGTCCCTCCCAGAAGAAGCCAAATCACTTTTAGATGATCCCATTACACTACAGGAACTTCAAACTGCATTAAAAAGTTCTAAGACAGGGAAAGCCCCAGGCCCAGACGGCCTCACCACCACTTACTATAAAACTTTCCTACCCTCGTTAGGAAGTCACATGATCAAACTTTATAATGGTCTGGGCGGAGGAAGTGGATTCCACAAAACCACACTGCAGGCACAGATTTCAGTTATCCCAAAAGAAGGTAAAGACCCGGGCCTTTGCAGCTCCTATCGCCCAATCTCCCTCCTGAATACAGACCTCAAACTATTCACAAAAATCATCGCCATAAGACTCCAACAACATCTCCCCTCGCTTATACATTTAGACCAGGTGGGCTTTGTCCCGACGAGAGAGGCTAGGGACAACACGACCAAAGTCCTTAACTTATTGCATATAGCAAACAGCACTAAAACTCCGTGCGTGTTCCTAGGGACAGACGCTGAAAAGGCATTTGACCGGGTTAGTTGGCAATTCATGTTTGCAACATTGAGACACATAGGACTAGGAGACAGAATGTTAAACTGGATAACTGCAGCCTACTTGAACCCAACAGCAGTAGTCCGGGCTAATGGGGTAATGTCCAAGTCTTTCCCAATTACGAACGGAACACGCCAAGGATGTCCATTGTCGCCCTTACTCTTCGCAATATCCCTGGAACCCTTCTTATGTCACGTCAGACTTAATCCCGACATCACAGGAGTAGAGACCAGCAGAGAGCAGTTCAAAGTGTCCGCATATGCGGATGATTTGATGTTTTCCCTCACAAAACCCATCATTTCACTACCTAGCCTCATGAAAGAATTCCAAATTTATGGGCAATTAGCCAATTTGAAAATTAACTTCAACAAGTCCGAAGCGATGGGTATAGGAATCCCCCAATCTCAAATCCAACACCTCCAATCCAGCTTCCATTTTAAATGGACGTCTACAGCCCTTAAGTACCTGGGCACGCAAATACCCCCGAAGCTCTCCCAACTATACAAGCTCAACTTCCCACCCCTTTTAGACAAAGTTAAACAACTTCTGGTCAAGTGGGGTAGCGGCTTACATTCCTGGCTTGGGCGATGTAGCATCCTCAAAATGTCGATCCTACCTAAATTCCTATACATCATGCAGGCCATACCAATACGCATCCCAGCAGACTATTTTAACCAAGTGAGAACAGCCTTCACTCATTTCCTTTGGGCGGGGAAGAAACCGCGTCTACACCGAAGAGTCCTCACATTGCCTAAGCTCAATGGAGGCCTGGCTATGCCAGACCTTCAAATTTATTACAGAGCGGCCCATCTGAATAGACTCATAGATTGGTGCCGCCACACAAACACCAAATTATGGACAAGAATTGAGCAGGCACAAAGTGAGATACCCTTACACAGGGCTCCGTGGTGTCACGCCTCCCTTCCAACAGAAATCACACGCCACCCGCTAATAGGTAACACAACACGGGTCTGCTCACAATTGATACTCACCACTCCCCATTTCTCACACAACTCACCACTCAGACCCATAATAGGCAATCCCCAGTTCCAACCAGGACTACAAGACAGGGAATTTCTGAAACTGAGAGATGAGGGATTGCACCAAGCATCACATTTTAGCACCTCGGGAAGATGGAAAACACTATTGGAGCTCACTGACCCAGAAGGACAGTTCCACTTAGATTTTCTTAGAGCTTCACAGTTACACCACTTTCTAAATACCCTTCCACCACCACAGGGGACCAATCAAAACCTCACAACCATGGAAACGCTTTGCTCAGAGACAGGAGACCTGCCACATGTTCTCTCACTTACATACAAACTACTCATTACACCATCGGGGGATTACAAAGCTCACAGTATCACCAGATGGGAAAAAGAACTAAATTGCACCTTCACGACCAATAAAAGTCAACAAATCTTACTTTTCACTCACAAGTCTTCTATTTGTTCTAAAATACAGGAAACGAATTACAAAATTCTCACACACTGGTACAGAACACCTACAATACTTAAATCAATCTTCCCCTCCACGACAGACGTCTGCTGGAGATGCCAGGAGGAAAGGGGTACGCTCATCCATATTTTCTGGTCCTGCTCTCGGATTCAGACCTTCTGGAGAGAAGTACGCCAAATAATCCAAAAATTCACTGACCGAGTAATACCTGAGGACCCAGCTTACTTCCTCTTACACGCCACCGATATACCCACACGATCCTATAAGAAATCAATTATAAGACACCTACTAGACGCAGCGAAAGCATGTATCCCTTCATTCTGGAAATCTACTCAAACGCCACCCATTGCCTTTTGGCTTCAAAAAGTTGAAGAAATAAACCAGATGGAAGACTTAATACTCACCAGCCTAAACAGGCAAGAGAAATACTCCAAAACCTGGCAACTTTGGAATATTTTCAAATATTCGGAAGAGGGTAAAAATCTTTTTGGCGAATGACTCTTTCTAACGTCGTATGGTTAGAGATGGAGATCCATTGATGCCAACCCACCTCCACCTCTGTGGGCTGTCACCCCTGAACCCCCCCATCCCCCCCCCCCCCACCTCCCCTCCCCCCCACCTTACCCACCCATTTCTACTCTGACTTCTATCAGCTAATATTCCTCTTTTCCTACCTTTCTTTAAAATAAAAAAGACAGAGAATCGTTCACGGAAAGAATACTACCTCTAGAAACACCCTTATTCGAACACAGGGTATACAGCTAGACAGAGAACAAGGATAAACGACCCCCATACCTATGATACCTGAACATAATATATAAGTTATTCATAAGAATATGTTATCTCAGATCATAGGAGATTCACTGTAAGATTGAACAGATGACTTTACCCAACACCTTTGCTTTACATAACTGTTTGTGAAGAAATGTTATCAATGTTGTTAATGAAGATATGCCATGTTATGCACATCCCGGTGAAACGGTTTTCTGACACAAATAAATAATTTTGAAAAAAAAAAAAAAAATGGGGAGTACTCAGAATGGTCAGGGGTGGGTAGTGGGGTCCCCCAGGGTTCTGTGCTGGGACCAATCCTATTTAATTTGTTCATAAACGACCTGGAGGATGGGATAAACAGTTCAATCTCTGTATTTGCAGACAATACTAAGCTAAGCAGGGCAATAACTTCTCCGCAGGATGTGGAAATCTTGCAAAAAGACCTGAACAAATTAATGGGGGAGGGGCGACTACATGGCAAATGAGGTTCAATGTAGAAAAATGTAAAATAATGCATTTGGGTGGCAAAAATATGAATGCAATCTATAGACTGGGGGGAGAACCTCTGGGGAAATCTAGGATGGAAAAGGACCTGGGGGTCCTAGTAGATGATAGGCTCAGCAATGGCAGGCAATGCCAAGCTGCTGCTAACAAAGCAAACAGAATATTGGCATTAAAAGGGGATCAACTCCAGAGATAAACCGATAATTCTCCCGCTCTACAAGACTCTGGTCCGGCCGCACCTGGAGTATGCAGTCCAGTTCTGGGCACCAGTCCTCAGGAAGGATGTACTGGAAATGGAGCGACTACAAAGAAGGGCAACAAAGCTAATAAAGGGTCTGGAGGATCTTAGTTATGAGGAAAGGTTGTGAGCTCTGAACTTATTCTCTCTGGAGAAGAGACGCTTGAGAGGGGATATGATTTCATTGTATAAATACCGGACTGGTGACCCCACAATATACAAATACCGGACTGGTGACCCCACAATATATAAATACTGGACTGGTGACCCCAAAATATATAAATACCGGACTGGTGACCCCACAATATATAAATACCGGACTGGTGACCCCACAATAGGGATAAAACTTTTTCACAGAAGAGAGTTTACCAAGACTCGTGGCCACTCATTAAAATTAGAAGAAAAGAGGTTTAACCTTAAACTACTTAAACTAAACTACTATGGAGGAAGAGGAGGGACATGATCACAGTGACTATGGAGGAAGAGGAGGGACATGATCACAGTGACTATGGAGGAAGAGGAGGGACATGATCACAGTGACTATGGAAGAAGAGGAGGGACATGATCACAGTGACTATGGAGGAAGAGGAGGGACATGATCACAGTGACTATGGAGGAAGAGGAGGGACATGATCACAGTGACTATGGAGGAAGAGGAGGGACATGATCACAGTGACTATGGAGGAAGAGGAGGGACATGATCACAGTGACTATGGAGGAAGAGGAGGGACATGATCACAGTGACTATGGAGGAAGAGGAGGGACATGATCACAGTGACTATGGAGGAAAAGGACGGACATGATCACAGTGACTATGGAGGAAGAGGACGGACATGATCACAGTGACTATGGAGGAAGAGGAGGGACATGATCACAGTGACTATGGAGGAAGAGGAGGGACATGATCACAGTGACTATAGAGGAAGAGGAGGGACATGATCACAGTGACTATGGAGGAAGAGGAGGGACATGATCACAGTGACTATGGAGGAAGAGGACGGACATGATCACAGTGACTATGGAGGAAGAGGACGGACATGATCACAGTGACTATGGAGGAAGAGGACGGACATGATCACAGTGACTATGGAGGAAGAGGAGGGACATGATCACAGTGTCTATGGAGGAAGAGGAGGGACATGATCACAGTGTCTATGGAGGAAGAGGACGGACATGATCACAGTGACTATGGAGGAAGAGGAGGGACATGATCACAGTGACTATGGAGGAAGAGGACGGACATGATCACAGTGACTATGGAGGAAGAGGAGGACATGATCACAGTGACTATGGAGGAAGAGGAGGGACATGATCACAGTGACTATGGAGGAAGAGGAGGACATGATCACAGTGACTATGGAGGAAGAGGAGGGACATGATCACAGTGACTATGGAGGAAGAGGAGGGACATGATCACATGACTATGGAGGAAGAGGAGGGACATGATCACAGTGACTATGGAGGAGGAGGAGGGACATGATCACAGTGACTATGGAGGAAGAGGAGGGACATGATCACAGTGACTATGGAGGAGGAGGAGGGACATGATCACAGTGACTATGGAAGAAGAGGAGGGACATGATCACAGTGACTATGGAGGAAGAGGAGGGACATGATCACAGTGACTATGGAGGAAGAGGAGGGACATGATCACATGACTATGGAGGAAGAGGAGGGACATGATCACAGTGACTATGGAGGAAGAGGAGGGACATGATCACAGTGACTATGGAGGAAGAGGAGGGACATGATCACAGTGACTATGGAGGAAGAGGAGGGACATGATCACAGTGTCTATGGAGGAAGAGGACGGACATGATCACAGTGACTGTGACGGGAGGGCCCGTGGAACTCAGAATACATCTTATGTCTAAGTCACCCTGTGCCATCCTGGCACAGGGTGAGTGAGAAAATATATCTTGGACTACTTAAAATGGGACAGTAATATTTGTCCACAATATCTCCCAGGATGTATGTTAATTGAATGAGCTGATCACATTGTCCTCTATACAATGTAGGAGACGGGACGACTCCTATTGGAGCTCATGTTAATTAGGTTTATTAGGTTTTGTTTGTATTGTTAATTGTAATTAGCTCCAGCTATTGTGTTTATATTACTGTGTGAAGCTCGGTGCCCACAAGTCTGTCATCTGGTCTGGGTAAATTTTGTAGTAAATTAGCTAATGTTAATTAGGTTAGCTTTGAGACAGCCTGGTGTATAAATGTGTGTGAGATCTCAAATAAAGAGTTAGTTCTGATGTACTCAAAGACTGGTGTTGTCTGGTTCTTGGGGGTTCCTATAGCCAGATCCATTGGACTCGTGTTCCAGAACTTAGGAAGCGGTATACTGACGGAAGCACTCAAGCGGAGTGTGGGACGTTCCGTGACATTGGTGGCAAGCAGCGGGAAAGCTTCCGGCAGTCTGGGAAATCTAAACCTCCAACTGGATCCAAGATCAGGATAGCAGACTTCAGTCACCCCAGCGGAGATATGGACCTGGCATCAGAATTCCCGGGGCTGCTGCAGATCATCCTTTCAACATACACCAGGACTGTGTCTGAGGATGAATACCTGGAGCTTAGGCAGCAAATTCGGGTGGAGCTCTGGATTGCAGCCCTCCGTCTCGCTGGTATAAAACAGGGCAAGTGCTTTGCAACCCAAGAGCAACGGGCCAGTGACCAACGGGCATTGCGGATGGCATTCCTGGGAGAGCGGCCCCAGGAGCAATGGGTGACTGAGTTGGACATGTTGGTCCAGCAGGAGATAGAGCTGGACAATCGGTATCGGGCTCTGCAATGGCACGCAGAGGAGGGATACATGATCACAGTGACTATGGAGGAAGAGGAGGGACATGATCACAGTGACTATGGAGGAAGAGGACGGACATGATCACAGTGACTATGGAGGAAGAGGAGGGACATGATCACAGTGACTATGGAGGAAGAGGAGGGACATGATCACAGTGACTATGGAGGAAGAGGAGGGACATGATCACAGTGACTATGGAGGAAGAGGAGGGACATGATCACAGTGACTATGGAGGAAGAGGACGGACATGATCACAGTGACTATGGAGGAAGAGGAGGGACATGATCACAGTGACTATGGAGGAAGAGGAGGGACATGATCACAGTGACTATGGAGGAAGAGGAGGGACATGATCACAGTGACTATGGAGGAAGAGGAGGGACATGATCACAGTGACTATGGAGGAAGAGGAGGGACATGATCACAGTGACTATGGAGGAAGAGGAGGGACATGATCACAGTGACTATGGAGGAAGAGGACGGACATGATCACAGTGACTATGGAGGAAGAGGGGGGACATGATCACAGTGACTATGGAGGAAGAGGACGGACATGATCACAGTGACTATGGAGGAAGAGGGGGGACATGATCACAGTGACTATGGAGGAAGAGGGGGGACATGATCACAGTGACTATGGAGGAAGAGGGGGGACATGATCACAGTGACTATGGAGGAAGAGGACGGACATGATCACAGTGTCTATGGCGGAAGAGGAGGGACATGATCACAGTGTCTATGGCGGAAGAGGACGGACATGATCACAGTGACTATGGAGGAAGAGGACGGACATGATCACAGTGACTATAGAGGAGGAGGAGGGACATGACGGGGGGGGGGGGTACTGGGTATAAATAGAAAATAAGATCTTATTACCTCCTCTGCTGCCACTTCCAGCGATGTCTCCTCTCTACTTCCTCCCGACTCACCTCTCACCCAGAACTACCTGTGTGTTCCTGACATCACTTCCTGACATCACTTCCTGTCTGTACCTGACATCACTTCCTGTCTGTATTCCATAGACTTCCTGTCTCTATGGTATAAGTGAGATCACCACCTTGTGGAGCTCAGAAGAACTGCAGCCCGGAGAACCGTCTGGTGGTGTCAACACGGACTTGTGCTGTGTATGTACTGTACACTGATCAGCCATAACATTATGACCACTGATAGGTGAAGGGATAACATTGCATTATCTCATTACAATGACATCTGGAAGTGGGTGGGATATTTAAGGCAGCAAGTGAACATGTTGTCCCTGAAGTTGATGTGTTGAAAGCAAGGATGTTGTGTATGGGGCGGTGTAGTCGCAGACTGGTCAGGGTGTCCATGCTGACCCGTGTCCACAGCCAAAAGAACCTACAATGAGCACATGAGCCTCAGAACTGGAGCACAGAGCAATGGAGGGAGGTGGTCTGGTCTGATGAGATGTTTTCTTTGACATCATGTGGGTGGCCAGGTGCGTCACTTACCCAGGAAAGAGATGGTACCAGGATGTATTATGGGAAGAAGGCAAGTCGGCATTATCATTCTGTTAGGGCTGACTCAGCCCTTCCTTCTGAGCTCAACAGAAAAATGGGGTTCCCCTGAATTGAGTTTCCCGGCACTTGCACATAAGTTGTGTATAGTAGCAGAGTACAGACTCAAATAGAGAATAAAAAAAGTATGTTTAATAATGAAAGAATTCATTTTCTAAAAACATTGTGGACATCATGAGTAACAAAAACATATTACATAATCGACATGGTCAACAATGATATTGTATACAGAATAAAAGACTCTCTTCAAACCCGACGCGTTTCGGGGTACATAGTACATCAGTCCTTCTTCAGGGGCATAATTGAAAAGAGGGATTCATCTGAATTAATTGGAAAAAATATAATAAATCAATCGAAATGTTAAAGAGAATAGAAATCCGTTTGGAGGACTTCCTTCTCCGAGCTGGCCGCTCAGCTGTCGGCTAATTGCCAGCTCTCATCTCTCTCCACAGTTAACCAGCTGTTGTGGATCTGCTGGTCAGTCCTGCCTACTTAGACGTCCAGCTCACTTCATTCCTGCCTTCGCCTTGGTCACATCACAAGAAACCATCTCCTGCGTTCCTGTTTAAAAACTGGCTTTGCTGACATCCCTTCTGGATCCTTATCCTGCTTGCTGTTCCTCTACTTAGATCCCTGACTTCTGGCCTGGCTGATTACCCGATCCGGTTACTGGACTCTGGCTTGGCTGATTACCCGATCCGGTTACTGGACTCTGGCTATGCTTTGATTACGCTTACTCTATTTACCTTTTTATTTTTATTAATAAAAAAAGTGTGATTAACTGTACTTCTGTCTCGGTCTGATTCATGGTTTCTGACAGTAGGCCATGAATTCAGAAGATACAGTCAATTCACTTGTTGGTAATATTTTTTCCAGATTGGATGAGCGGGATCACCGCATGGATCAGTTTGCCTTGGTGTTACAAACGCTCCTGAGTCGCGCGGCTCACCTGGAATCTCCCACTGTGGCTGCTCCGGTACAACCTGAGTTGCAGGCCGTCCCAGTCTCTGTGCAGACATCCGCCTCCAGTATTACCTCTATAAGAGGTATGTCTGGTTCCGCTACGCTTCCCCAGCGATTTGGGGGCGATCCAGTTCAATGCAGATGGTTTCTCAACCAGGTTGAGATATACTTTGAGATGCTGCCCCAGGCGTTTCCCATGGACAGAAGCAAAGTAGGGTTCGTGATATCTTTGCTTTCTGAGAGAGCCTTGGCCTGGGCAAACCCTCAATGGGAGATGCAAAAACCTGTTGTCTTGAGTTACCCTGAGTTTGTGGCTTCCTTTAAAAGGGTATTTGACGTTCCTGCACGCTCCGCTTCTGCTGCCAAGTGCCTCATATCCAACAAAGTACGAGAACTGTTGCCGACTACGCCATTGAGTTCCGTACTTTTGCAGCAGAGGTTGCTTGGAACGATGAGGCCCTTGTGGCTGCTTTTTCTCATGGTCTCTCGGATTCCATCAAGGATGAGATAGCAGCCCGAGATAAACCCACTGAGCTGGAGAGCTTGATCTCGTTTGCCATCCTCATTGACTCCAGACTCAGAGAAAGACTTTCTTTTAAGGAGCGCTTGTGGAAGCCTCCTGTACGTTTGCCTCTAAGCTTTCCAGTTCCACCCGTGCCTTCCTCACCTCCTATGCCTCCTGGTACCGAGTCGGTCAGTGAAGATGAACCCATGCACTTGGGCTTCTCGTGTCTCTCTGTGGGTGAGAGCCTTTAGGAGGAGGGAGAGATTGTGCCTTTATTGTGGCCAGGCAGGTCACTTTTTGAAATCTTGTCCTACCCATCCAGGGAACACCCGAACCTTGAGGTCCTGTCACGGACAGACCTTAGGTGGTGTTGTTTTGTCCCCAGTTATCCTTCTGGATAAGCCCCTGGTTTCAGTCACCTTTTCTTGGGCTGAGTCATCTGTCGAGATACAGGCTCTAATCGACTCTGGGGCTGCAGGCCTGTTCATTGATGCTGCCTTTGCATCGCAGCACTCGATTCCACTGCAGCTGCGTGACACTCCAATTGCCATTGAAGCTCTTGACGGGAGACCTCTACAGCCTGCCGATGTGACTCATGAGACGGTTCCATTGTCCATGGCCGTCGGGGCCCTTCACCCTAACCGCTGGTTATTGGTTATCCTTGGTTACAGAGGCACAACCCCTCTTTTGATTTGCTCCGTACTGAGGTTCTCTCCTGGTCGCCACAATGCAGTGAGATGCTTCCAGAAGGTAGCCAAGGTCCTGTGCACCTCTTCACTCTCCTCCCTGCTAGAGGAGTACCGTGATTTTAGTGATGTCTTTGACAAAGGTCAAGCCGGTACTTTGCCTCCACACCGGCCGTATGATTGCGCAATTGACCTTCAACCTGGTGCCACTCCCCCTCGTGGCCGGGTTTACCCCTTGTCAGTCTTGGAGGCCAAAACCATGGAGGAGTATGTTGCAGATGCACTTTCTCGGGGTTTCATCCGCAAATCCTCATCTCCTGCTGGTGCTGGATTTTTCTTTGTGAAGAAGAAGAGTGGTGAACTGAGACCTTGTATCGATTATAGGGGTCTCAATCGTTTCACAATTAAGAATGCCTACCCAATCCCGTTGATTACAGAGTTATTTGACCGCCTCAAGGAAGCAACGTTTTTCACTAAGCTTGATTTGAGAGGGGCATACAATCTCGTGAGGATTAAGGAAGGCGACGAGTGGAAAACTGCGTTTCAATACCAGAACAGGCCACTATGAGTATCTCGTAATGCCTTTTGGCCTTTGTAACGCCCTGGCAGTTTTCCAGGAATTTATTAATGATGTCCTCCAAGATTTGTTGCAGTTATGTGTGGTGGTTTATCTCAATGAAATCCTCATATTTTCCAAGTCCCTGAAGAGCCACCACACAGATGTCTGTCGTTTGCTTCAGAAATTAAGAGAGAACAATCTCTATTGTAAACTGGAGAAGTGTGAGTTCCGTCATGAACAGGTTAAATTCCTGTTCATGTCATTTCCACTGTTGGTTTTTTGATGGACCCAGAGAAACTTTCGGCAGTCCTACAGTGGCCCCGACCCGTGGGTTTACGTCCTCTGCAGCGTTTCCTGGGCTTTGCCAACTATTATCGGAAGTTTATTCGTAACTTCTCGTCTCTGGTCAAGCCCCTATCCGATATGACCCAAAAGAACGGTAACCCACAGAGTTGGTCTCCGGAGTCCATTAAGGCCTTTGAAAGTCTCAAGGCTGCCCTTGTTTCTGCTCCTGTGTTGGCACATCTTTATCCTACGTTAAATTTTATCCTTGAGGTTGATGCTTCTAAAACTGGTGTTGGCGCCCTTCTGTCTCAACATCCTACCTCCTGAGAGTGCTATGCATCCTTTTGGCTACTTTTCCAAGATATTGTCACCTGCCGAGTGCAATTACGAGATTGGTGACAGAGAGCTGTTGGTGATCATTTTAGCCCTGAAAGAATGGAGACATCTCCTTGAAGGTACCACTGTGCCGGTTCTCATTCTTACTGACCATAAGAATCTCAAATTCTCGTCTGAGGCTAAACGCCTCTCTCCCAGAAGGGTGCGATGGGCTCTTTTCTTGTCAAGTTTCAATGACATTGTCTCATTCTTATCCGGTACTAAGAATGTAAAGTCTGACGCCTTGTCACAACAATTTTCCTCCACTTCCAAGATGAAGTCGGTTCCGGTTCCTGTGATTCCTCCTGATCGTATTCTGGCTACAGTTCGCACCAGTCTTACTTCTCCTTTGGGTGACAAAATTCTTGCTGCTCAGGTCCATGCTCCTCCTGAGAAACCTTGTGACCGCTGCTTTGTCCCAGAGAGTCTCTGTACTGCTGTACTCCAGACTTACCATTCTCCCAAGGCAGCTGGCCACCCTGGGAAGAATCAACTCGTTTGGGCCATTTCCCAACAATTCTGATGGCCTAGTCTACGTGCTGATGTAACTGCCTTCGTAGCTGCCTGTTCCGTGTGCTCAGAGTAAGACTCCACGAGACCTTGCAGTGGGCCTCCTACAACCCATACCCAATGAAGAGAGGCCCTGAACCCACCTGTCTATGGATTTCATTGTGGAGTTACCCAACTCCCAGGGCAACACAGTTATCCCTATGGTGGTTGATCGGTTCTCAAAGATGTGTCATTGTATTCCACTTAAGAAGTTGCCCACTTCTAAGGAACTGGCTTCCATTTTTGCTCGGGAGATCTTTCGCTTACCCAAGGTGATAGTCTCGGACAGGGGTAGTCAGTTTGTCTCTCGGTTCTGGCGAGCCTTTTGTGCACAGTTGGGAATTCAACTTGCTTTCTCCTCTGCATATCACTCACAGTCTAATCGGGCCGCAGAACGAGCCAAACAGTCCTTGGAGCAATTCCTACGTTGTTATATTTCTGACCATCACAACAACTGGTCAGACCTCCTACCGTGGGCAGAGTTTGCTCACAACAGTACCTTGAATTCTGCTTCCCGATTGTCCCCATTTATGGCAAACTATGGTTTCCAACCTTCCATGTTGCCTGACTCCTTTGTTCCGCATAGTATTCCTGTGCAAGAGGAGCATCTCCATGGTCTTCGTTCCACTTGGGCACAAGTTCAGGAGGCTTTGCGTCATGCTAATGATAGGTACAGACTCCATGCTGACCGCAGACGCCTCCCTGCGCCTTCTTACCAGGTTGGGGACAGAGTCTGGCTGTCATCTCGCAACCTCCGACTTCGTGTTCCCTCACTGAAGTTCGCAACTTGGTTTATTGGGCCTTTCCGTATCCTTCGCAGGATTAACCGAGTGGCTTACGCCTTTGACCTTCCTCCTAGTATGCGCATCTCAAATGTGTTTCATGTCTCCTTATTGAAACCTGTGGCCTACAATCGCTTTACCACCTCGGTGCCACATCCTCACCCTATACAGGTTCAGAACCATGAGGAGTATGAGGTACAATCCATTGTTGACTCCCGTAGGCGCATACAGTACCTAGTGCATTGGAAGGGCTACGGTCCGGAGGAAAGCTCTTGGGTCTCATCCTCGGACGTACATGCTCCTGCACTCCTCCTTGATTTCCATAGACGTTTTCCCCTCAAGCCCGGTGGCCCTTCGAGGGGGAGGGGTCGTTGAAGTGGGGGGGTACTGTCAGGGCTGGCTCAGCCCTTCCTTCTCTGAGCTGGCCGCTCAGCTGTCGGCTAATTGCCAGCTCCTTTCTCTCCACAGTTAACCAGCTGTTGTGGATCTGCTGGTCAGTCCCGCCTACTTAAAGATCTCCAGCTCACTTCATTCCTGCCTTCGCCTTGGTCACATCACTAGAAACCATCTCCTGCGTTCGTTTTAAGACTGGCTTTGCTGACATCCCTTCTGGCTCCTTATCCTGCTTGCTGTTCCTCTACATTGATCCCTGACTTCTGGCCTGGCTGACTACCCGATCAGGTTACTGGACTCTGGCTATGCTTTGACTACGCTTACTCTATTAACCTTTTATTTTTATTAATAAACAAGTGTGATATTACTGTACTTCTGTCTCGGTCTGGTTCATGGTTTCTGACACATTCTTTTTCTGGTGGAGTCCATGCCTTGATGGTGTCAAAAGGGGGGACCTACTCAATATTAGAGTGGTCATCATAATGTTCTGGTGGGCGGTCCTAATGTTCTGGTGGGCGGGCATAATGTTCTGGTTGGTGGTACCCACCACCATTTTATTCTCAGCAGAGGAAATAGATGCCATTAGGCTGTAGGAGATCTGCTGGGAAAAAAGGGGGGGGGGTGCTAATAAGCTGTAGGAGATCTGCTTCTTTTTCTTCTCCTGCAGCCTATTAGCACCCATTTCCCTATTAGAGAATAAAATGGCGGTAGCTAATAATGATATTAGTGCATTGGATTAGGAAACACGAAATGTCAGTAATTTTGGGGCCACAGACACAATGTACCCCCCAATTCCTAGAGAAGAGATGAAACCCCTGACATTCCCAGCTGACCAATGAAGGAGTTTTCTATTCCAATAATCCAATCAGTGTTCCTGGTGCCTCCATGGTTGGTTACTCCGCCCACATAAATGAAAGGCCGGTCCTTCATGTCAGCGCAGCGTTACGTCACCGCGCCGGTGCAGCCATTGCAGGTTCATCCTCCCCTGTAATGAAGTCCCTCTTCTTAGGCTGCTAAATGTGCCAAAAAGTGTGTGGGGGGAGGGGGAGCCTCCTCTCCTTGGCATATCTGATGCCCCCCCATCCAGCGCCTCTCCGCCCCCAGTCACTCTCTTGTAGTCATGGAGATGGAGGGGGGGTAGCCAGGGAAGCGTATTGATGGAGCAATAAGCTCCTAGGGTCAGCGGGGGGCGTGGTTTCTCGAAGCTCAGTGACATCACTCAGCAAACACCGAGCGCATGCGCAGTATTGTTATGAGGCCTGCGGCGGCCATCTTTCTACACCCTAATGAGGGATACTATATAGAAGTAATGGTGCCTTCCAGGAGTCAGAGAAGCAAGCTCCGCCCCTTACCAACAGAGATCCATAAAATAAATGTAAGATGGTCCTACGAGCGAAATATGAGCCAAGCGATCATCCCAAATTATACAATCGATCAATTGTGCCACGCTATAAAGATCAAAATAATGCCATCTATACACTAAGAAATTCAAAATGTGAAAGATAAATATAAATATATATAAACACTCAGTATCTGACAAAAGTAAGTACACCCCTCAGTGACATTTGTGTAAATCTTTTCTTCTATCTTTTCATGTGACAACACTGAAGAAATGACACTTGTCTACAATGTAAAGTAGTGAGTGTACAGCTTGTATAACAGTGTAAATTTGCTGTCCCCTCAAAATAACTCAACACACAGCCATTAATGTCTAAACCGCTGGATATATACTATATACTCACCCTGTATATATAATAAATACTCTCCCTGTATATACTGATCTCTGTATATATAATATATACTCTCCCTGTATATATAATATATACCATATATACTCTCCCTGTATATATACTCCCCCTGTATATACCATATATACTCTCCCTGTATATATACTCCCCCTGTATATATACTCTCCCTGTATATATAATATACACTCCCCCTGTATATATAATATATACGCTCCATTTAAATACTCTCTGAATATATAATATATACTCCCCCTGTACCCTTGTATATATAATATATACTCTCCCTGGATATATAATATATACTCTCCCTTTATATACTCTCTCTGGATATATAATATATACTATCCCTGTACATATAATATATACTCTCCCTGGATATATAATATATACTCTCCCTGGATATATAATATATACTCCCCCTGGATATATAATATATACTCCCCCTGGATATATAATATATACTCCCCTTTATATACTCTTTCTGGATATATAATATATACTATCCCTGTAGCAAAAAACAAAGAGATGGTACTATAGGTAAGCCAAAAATGATCTGCACGCCCCAATATAGATATAGAAAAAGTAAAAGGAATTTCCCTGCGGGGGGGTTTTGTATTGCAGCAAATAATTGAAGATCGATTATAAAAAAGTATTATTTATTACAGAAGGGTATTCTACAGAATCACAATTGTCAGTCAAATTATGAGCTTTAAAATCAAAACTGGAAGACATACATAGCATACATTGGGTACAGATATTAGATTCATGCAATATTACATCGGTACAATAAATTGTCATGAATAGCACAGTATCTGTAGAACATCACGTACAAGGAGCCCCAACGCGTTTCGACCACATGTAGTATAGGTCTTCTTCAGGGAGGAAACAAACAGATTTCGAAAAAATATAATATTTAACCACTTGCTTACTAGGCACTTAAACCCCCCTCCTATCCAGACCAATTTTCAGCTTTCAGCGCTCTCACACTTTGAATGACACTCAGTCATGCAATACTGTACCCAAATTATTTTTTTGTCCTTTTTTTCATACAAATAGAGCTTTATTTTGGTGGTATTTGATCACCTCTGGGTTTTTTTATTTTTTGCGCTATAAATGAAAAAAGAACGAAAATTTTGAAAAAAAAACAAATTTTTCTTAATTTCTGTGATAAAATTTTGCAAATTAGTAATTTTTCTTCATAAATTTTGGCCACAATTTATACTGCTACATATCTTTGGTAAATATAACCAAAAATTTGTGGAAATTATTTGGTCTGTGTGAAAGTTTTAGAGTCTACAAGCTATGGTGCAAATCATAAAAAAAATTATCACATCTGATCTCATTTCGTGAGACCCTAACAAGCCAGGAAAGTACAAATGCCCCCCAAATAACCCCTTTTTGGAAAGTAGACATTCCAATGTATTTACTTAGAAGCATGGTGAGTTATTTGAAGTTGTATTTTTTTCCCACAATTCTTTGCAAAATTGAGATTTTTTTTTCCCCACAAAATTGTCATTGTAATAGCTTATTTCTCTCACATGGCATGTGTATACCACAAATGACACCCCAAAATACATTCTGCTACTCCTCCTGAGTATTACGATACCACATGTGTGACTTTTTCACTGCCTGGCCACATAGAGAGGCCCAACATGCAGGGAGCACCTTCAGGAGCATAAATTACACATCACATTTCTCAACCACCTATTACACTTTTGAAGGCCCTGGAGCACCGGGACAATGGAAACACCCACAAAGTGACCCCATTTTGGAAAGCTTACACCCCAGCGTATAATCTTTGAGGCATAATGAGTCTTTTTAACGGTTCATTTTTTTCCAGAAGTTTTTGGAAAATGTGGAAAAAAAATGAAAACGCATTTTTTTTTTACACAAAGTTGTCCGTTATAAGATATTTCCAACACATAGCATTTGGATAGCAAAAATGACACCCCAAAATACATTCTGCTACTCCTCCTGAGTATTACGATACCACATGTGTGGGACTTTTTCACTGCCTGGCCACATACAGAGATCCAACATGCAAGGAACACTGTCAGGTGTTCCAGGGACACATAGCATGCACATACCAAGAATTACACCCCAAAATACATTATGCTGAGCAAAGCATAAACAAAAGATTACCTGTGCTTGTAGTAGCGCAGTTGTACACAGGAGGATAGCACTGGTCCAGGCAGCAGGCAGGGACTTGGTCAGCAGCAGCGAACACAATTGTAGAGGCAGCAGGCAGGGTTACTGTCCATATAAAGTCCAGGGTCAGTGCAGGCAGAGATATTGTCAGCAGTGCCAAAAATATTGGTCCTGGTAGTAGGCAGGTCCATGCGGTGTGGTCAGTGCGACAGGCAGAGGCATGATGGCAGTAAGTCCTACAGGCATAAGTAGGGCCTTGTTCAGGACAGAATGGGGACAGGGGTAGAGGCTTCTCCCACCCAAATCTCTTTGAAGCCTCCGAGTCTCCAGACCCTAAAATAGGATTGAGAAAACAAAAAAAATTGTTTTCTTCATCCAGAAAAACAATTCTGGAGCCCCTCACATATGTGAGACCCCTGTGTTGAATCCCACTAGTCAAGTAGCAGGGTACAAGATCAGTCCAAGAGGCAGGCAAATATCATGGTCAAACAGTCCAAGGTCAGTTCCAGATCAGGCAGATGTATGTACAGAATCGTTAGGCAGAAGCATGGTCGAATAACAGTCCAGGGTTAGTTCCAGATCAGGCAGAGGTATGTGCAGAATCGTTAGGCAGAAGCGTTGTCAAATAACAAGCCAGGGTCAGTTACAGAGGAGGCAGTGGCATAAGGGGTGTGAGGGTAAATTGCAGGAATGGAGGCTTACGTTTACCATACTTCACTAATAATTTACTGAAGTATAGTAACGGCGAAAACATTCACCTACGCAGGGGCCTGGTTCAGAAGGACATTGTGCACAATAAAAAGATATGTCTCTTCTTAATCCTGCTCTGGTACACACCTTACATTTTTTTTGCCGTCGTTGGCCTGTTGGTTTGGGAGGGATTTTATTGGGAAAGTGGCGTTCGGAGAGTCGACTTAGAACATCTGATCGGATATTTTCTGGTGGGCCGTTCGGGAATGTAAGGGCAGTGAAAACTTCCTCCTGGTAGCCAAGGAAGCGTTTGGGGTTTTGGGTGGAGTTACGATAAATTACATATGAATTGTAGATGGCCAAATGAAAAAAATAAATTGCGACTTTTTTATACCAATGGTATGTCCGTCTTGTGGCAAGGTACGATTCCAGCATCTGGTCATTCAAGTCGACTCCCCCCATAAACAAATTATAATCATAGATGCATTTAGGTTTTTGTATGGGGCCATTTCTTCTGGGGATTTCCATGAAGGTATCATTGTGGATTCAAGACAACATGTAGACATCTCTTTTGTCCCTCCACTTCACTGCCAAAATCTCGTTGTTTCGTAGACTTTCCGTTTCTCCTTTCCTCAATTTCTTATTGACCAGACTTTGAGGAAAGCCATTCCGGTTCTTTTTTACGGTACCACATGCAGGCGTCTTCTTCCGGTGAAGGTTTTGAAACAGGGGCAGAGATGTGTAGAAGTTGTCTACATACAGGTGGTAGCCTTTCTCCAGTAGGGGGTATATGAGGTCCCAAACAATTTTCCCGCTTGATCCCAAGTAGGGATTCCAACTGGGCAATTAGGGGGTTGCAGCTGGGTGTCCTTCCCTTCGTACACTTTGAAGGCATACATGTAACCTGTGACTCGGTCACATAATTTGTATACCTTCACCCCGTAGCGGTCCCAAATATACTGGGTATATTTTTTAAGCCTGCCACTAAACTTAACAAGGGACTCATCCATACATATGTTTTGGTCCGGAGTAAACAGCTGGGGGAATACTGCAGAAAAATAATTTAAAAGTGGCCGAATTTTGAAAAGCCTGTCATAGGGCGGCACAGTGGTGAAGTGGTAGCACTCTCGCCTAGCAGTAAGAAGGGTCACTGGTTCGAATCCCAACCACGACACTACCTGCTTGGAGTTTGCATGTTCTCCCTGTGCCTGCGTGGGTTTCCTCCGGGTACTCCGGTTTCCTCCCACACTCCAAAGACATGTTGGTAGGTTAATTGGATCCTGTCTAAATTGTCCCTAGTATGTATGAATGTGAGTTAGGGACCTTAGATTGTAAGCTCCTTGAGGGTCGGGACTGATGTGAATGTACAATGTATATGTAAAGCGCTGCGTAAATTGACGGCGCTATATAAGTACCTGAAATAAATAAAATAAATAGTTTGGGTCATTTCGGGGAGGGCACTGGGTATTGTCGTTGAAATGAAGAAACCTCAATATCATGAGGTATCTGTTTCTGGGCATTACCTTGGAGAATACTGGCATGTGGTGGAGGGGGTGGGTTGACCAATAGGACATCAAAGTGTTTTTTTTGTGAGTCCCATATTAAATGTGAGCCCTAAAAAAACCTTCAACTCCTCCACCGTTAGGTCTCTCCACTCATAGGGACGGACATAGTAGGACGTTGGATTATTCAAAATAAATTGCTGTGCATAAAGGTTGCACTGGGCCACAATATTTGATAGCATGTCTTCGGTAAAAATTAAATTAAAAAAATCTATTGGGGAAAAATTCTCCGTGCTCACCTGGACTCCTGGCTGGGCAGTGAAAGTGGGAATATTGGCTTCTCCTGAATTAGGAGGAAGCCACAAGGGGTTCTGCAGGGCATAGGGGAAGGCTGGCATGGGTCCTTGGCCTTTCTTGCTGAGGCACTGCGGTGCTGGTGGATGGCACTGCGGTGCTGGTAGATGCCACTGCCTCCTCACCAGAACGCCTTCGTTTGGCGGGCCGAATATCTTCCTCCTCTGAATCACTCAGTGTTCCACTACTGAGGACTGGCTCATAATTTATGTCTGAATCAGAATCGGAAAGGGAAACCGAAAAAGAGAGCTCCCCGTTGCTCTCGTCGGCCTGGGACAGTATTTGGTACGCCTCCTCGGCAGAAAAGCTTCTTTTGGACATGGTTGCTAAGCCTGCACTGATAGGCACTGATGAGGCCGCACTGATGAGCACAGATGGGCACTGAGGTGGAACAGATGTGCACTGATGAGGTGAAACAGATGTGCAGATGTGCACTGATGAGGTGGCACAGGTGGGCACTGATGAGGCGGCACAGGTGGGCACTGATGAGGCGGCACAGGTGAGCACTGATGAGGCGGCACAGGTGGGCACTGATGAGGCGGCACAGGTGGGCACTGATGAGGCGGCAAAGGTTAGCACTGATGAGGCGGCACAGGTGAGCACTGATGAGGCGGCACAGGTGGGCACTGATGAGGCGGCACAGGTGAGCACTGATGAGGCGGCACAGACACAGCTGGGCACTGATGAGGCGGCACAGATGGGGCGGCACAGATGGCCACTGATGAGGTGGCACAGATGGGCACTGATTGATTGCACAGATGTGCACTGAGGCAGCACAGATGGTCACTGATTGGCACAGGTGGGCACTAATGAGGTGGCACAGGTGGGCACTGATGAGGTGACACAGCTGGGCACTGATGAGGCGGCACAGATGGGGCGGCACAGATGGCCACTGATGAGGTGGCACAGATGGGCACTGATTGATTGCACAGATGTGCACTGAGGCAGCACAGATGGTCACTGATTGGCACAGGTGGGCACTGATGAGGTGGCACAGGTGGACACTGATGAGGTGGCACAGGTGGGCACTGATGAGGTGGCACAGGTGGGCACTGATTGTGCAGATGTGCAGATGGACACTGGTCACCGCTGGGCAGACAGGCGGGCACCGATTGGCACAGGTGGGCACTGTACTGATGGGGCACTGTACTGATGGGGCACTGTAGGCACTGAAAAATGTTTTTCTAACACTCACAGATCACTGACAGTTTCTCTCTCTCCTCACACGCTGTCTCTGTGTGAGGAGAGAGAGCCGGCAATGAGAGATGATCTCAAATGTTTACATTTGAGATCACCGCTCATTAGCCATGGCGATCGCGCTGTTAATGGCCGCTGTGATTGGCCATTTACAGCGATCTGTGATTGGCTGTGTCAAAGGGACACGGCCAACACAGAATTTCCCCGATGAACGCTCGTGAGCGCACACGGGGAGCGAGGAAAGGGTAGGCCGTCATATGAATTGAGATCCGCGCTGTAGCCGTCATTCGGCTACGGCTGGATGTCAGGTGGTTAAAGGAATATATTAAAAACAGGCCAATAAAATATATTGGTTCCAGAAGGAAATTGTGTTTCAAAATGATTTTATCTTTATCACTGACTTCTGTACATCGTAGCTTCCAGATTTTATGGCCACGCCTGGTGCCCAATGATCCGAACCACGCTGCAAGGCCAGAGGCCTCCACCCTACCGGAGAAAAATCACCCACCAAGCTAAACTGAAGACCTACAAGAGGCCACATTTGTCACAGAGACCAGGGTGCAGACTGGAAGTGAGAAAGAAAAGGGGGGGGTGAAGAACAAAAGGAGCGGGCCCAACAGGTAAGGGGCAGCAAACGGGCCTCACCAACAGGTCCCTGGATTCCCAACATGCCATCCCAAAGTATTGTCATATATCATAAAACATTGAATTCTATTAGTGATTTAATAAATCATAAAAAAACCTACAGCCTAGCAAACTAATGCCCCGTACACACCATCGGACATTGATCGGACATTCCGACAACAAAATCCTAGGATTTTTTCTGACGGATGTTGGCTCAAACTTGTCTTGCATACATACGGTCACACAAATCTTGTCGGAAATTCCGATCGCCAAGAACACGGTGATGTACAAGACGTACGACGAGCCGAGAAAAATGAAGTTTAGTAGCCATTGCGGCTCTTCTGCTTGATTCCGAGCATGCGTGGAACTTTGTGCGTCAGAATTGTGTACACACGTTCGGAATTTCCGACAACGGATTTTGTTGTTGGAAAATTTGAGATCCAAATCTCAAATTTTGTTTATCGGAGATTCCGACGTAAAATGTCCGATGGAGCCTACACACGGTCAGAATTTCCGACAACAAGCTCACATCGAACATTTCCCATCAGAAAATCCGATCATGTGTACGGGGCATAATAGTGTCGAACCAGTGCAAAAAAAGTAAAAAAAAAGAAAAAAAAGGGGGGAAGGGGGGGGGTGCCAGAACAAACTACCCAAATGGTGAGACTGAATGAAAGTGCAGAGGAGGAAGAATAGTGGAGGATCTGAAGATCGGTGGAGGATCCAAAGATCGGTGGAGGATCCGAAGATCGGTGGAGGATCCGAAGATCAGTGGAGGATCCGAAGATCAGTGGAGGATACGAAGATCAGTGGAGGATCAGAAGATCGGTGGTGGATCCCAAGATCGGTGGTGGATCCCAAGATCGGTGGAGGATCCAAAGATCGGTGGAGGATCTGAAGATCGGTGGAGGATCCAAAGATCGGTGGAGGATCCAAAGATCGGTGGAGGATCCGAAGATCGGTGGAGGATCCGAAGATCAGTGGAGGATCCGAAGATCGGTGGAGGATCCGAAGATCAGTGGAGGATCCGAAGATCAGTGGAGGATACGAAGATCAGTGGAGCATCAGAAGATCGGTGGTGGATCCCAAGATCGGTGGTGGATCCCAAGATCGGTGGTGGATCCCAAGATCGGTGGTGGATCCCAAGATCGGTGGAGGATCCCAAGATCGGTGGAGGATACGAAGATCGGTGGAGGATACGAAGATCGGTGGAGGATACGAAGATCAGTGGAGGATACGAAGATCAGTGGAGGATACGAAGATCAGTGGAGGATACGAAGATCAGTGGAGAATACGAAGATTGGTGGTAGATCTGAAGATCGGTGGAGGATCCGAAGATCGGTGGAGGATCCGAAGTTCGGTGGAGGAGACAGAATTATAGGAAATGATGACCAGCAGCAAGAAGTGAAAGAAAAACTGTGAAAAAGGTTTCAAGTGAGAGAGAAAGTCAACAAGTGAGAAAAGAAAGAAAAACATGGAGGGGAAAGAAAAACTGAGTGAAAAGAGGAAAAAATCAGTGATAAAAATCAGGGAACAAAACATGAGGGAGACGGATCGATTGTGGGAGACATAAGAGACAGTGTGGTGGGTGAAGGAGAAAACGTGATATAAACAACCACAAGAGAAAGAGAAAAAAAAGTGAAAAAAGAAAAGTGAGAATAATGAGGGGGACAGTAGGAGTAGTTGGGGACAATAGGAGTAGTGGGGGACAGAAGGACTAGTGGGGGACAGAAGGACTAGTGGGGGACAGAAGGACTAGTGGGGGACAGAAGGACTAGTTGGGGACAGAAGGACTAGTTGGGGACAGAAGGACTAGTGGGGGACAGAAGGACTAGTGGGGGTCTCTTTTTAGGAGAGTTTTGTTCCAATCGCCGGGCTATGAATTGGGTGAAGGACACTTTGGACACGATCGTATGTTCGATCCACATCTCTGCCCACAGGAAGGTTTACATTCCCAATTTGTATCTTATACACATGACGATCGATACGACAATTCAATTCCTGCCAAGTCTTCCCATGTAAAATGCTTGACATTCGTAAAACGTGAACTCGACCGCGCATGCGACAATTCACAACGTGAGAAGGTACAAAATCTTCCCCACTAGGAAGAAGAAACTTTTGATCGTTATCAATGAAAAGAGCCCCTCCCAGGACAACGATTGTTCATTATTTCACCTTCCAATTCACTGGTCACTAATCTCTCCTGGATGGACACTAATCTGTCCTGGATGGTCACTAATCTGTCCTGGATGGACACTAATCTGTCCTGGATGGACACTAATCTGTCCTGGATGGACACTAATCTGTCCTGGATGGTCATTAATCTGTCTTGGATGGACACTAATCTGTCCTGGATGGACACTAATCTGTCCTGGATGGACACTAATCTGTCCTGGATGGCACTAATCTGTCCTGGATGGCACTAATCTGTCCTGGATGGACACTAATCTGTCCTGGATGGACACTAATCTGTCCTGGATGGTCACTAATCTGTCCTAATCTGTCCTGGATGGACACTAATCTGTCCTGGATGGACACTAATCTGTCCTGGATGGTCACTAATCTGTCCTGGATGGTCACTAATCTGTCCTGGATGGACACTAATCTGTCCTGGATGGACACTAATCTGTCCTGGATGGTCACTAATCTGTCCTGGATGGACACTAATCTGTCCTAATCTGTCCTGGATTGACACTAATCTGTCCTGGATGGTCACTAATCTGTCCTGGATGGTCACTAATCTGTCCTGGATGGACACTAATCTGTCCTGGATGGACACTAATCTGTCCTGGATGGACACTAATCTGTCCTGGATGGTCATTAATCTGTCTTGGATGGACACTAATCTGTCCTGGATGGACACTAATCTGTCCTGGATGGACACTAATCTGTCCTGGATGGACACTAATCTGTCCTGGATGGCACTAATCTGTCCTGGATGGACACTAATCTGTCCTGGATGGACACTAATCTGTCCTGGATGGACACTAATCTGTCCTGGATGGTCACTAATCTGTCCTAATCTGTCCTGGATGGACACTAATCTGTCCTGGATGGACACTAATCTGTCCTGGATGGACACTAATCTGTCCTGGATGGTCACTAATCTGTCCTGGATGGACACTAATCTGTCCTGGATGGACACTAATCTGTCCTGGATGGACACTAATCTGTCCTGGATGGTCACTAATCTGTCCTGGATGGACACTAATCTGTCCTAATCTGTCCTGGATTGACACTAATCTGTCCTGGATGGTCACTAATCTGTCCTGGATGGTCACTAATCTGTCCTGGATGGACACTAATCTGTCCTGGATGGACACTAATCTGTCCTGGATGGACACTAATCTGTCCTGGATGGTCATTAATCTGTCTTGGATGGACACTAATCTGTCCTGGATGGACACTAATCTGTCCTGGATGGACACTAATCTGTCCTGGATGGACACTAATCTGTCCTGGATGGACACTAATCTGTCCTGGATGGACACTAATCTGTCCTGGATGGTCACTAATCTGTCCTAATCTGTCCTGGATGGACACTAATCTGTCCTGGATAGTCACTAATCTGTCCTAATCTGTCCTGGATGGACACTAATCTGTCCTGGATGGTCACTAATCTGTCCTGGATGGACACTAATCTGTCCTGGATGGACACTAATCTGTCCTGGATGGACACTAATCTGTCCTGGATGGTCAATCTGTCTTGGATGGTCACTAATCTGTCCTGGATGGACACTAATCTGTCCTGGATGGACACTAATCTGTCCTGGATGGACACTAATCTGTCCTGGATGGACACTAATATGTCCTAATCTGTCCTGGATGGACACTAATCTGTCCTGGATGGACACTAATCTGTCCTGGATGGACACTAATCTGTCTTGGATGGCACTAATCTGTCCTGGATGGACACTAATCTGTCCTGGATGGACACTAATCTGTCCTGGATGGACACTAATCTGTCCTAATCTGTCCTGGATGGACACTAATCTGTCCTGGATGGACACTAATCTGTCCTGGATGGCACTAATCTGTCCTGGATGGCACTAATCTGTCCTGGATGGTCATTAATCTGTCCTGGATAGTCACTAATCTGTCCTAATCTGTCCTGGATGGACACTAATCTGTCCTGGATGGACAGTAATCTGTCCTGGATGGTCACTAATCTGTCCTAATCTGTCCTGGATGGACACCAATCTGTCCTGGATGGACACCAATCTGTCCTGGATGGACACCAATCTGTCCGGGATGGTCATTAATCTGTCTTGGATGGACACTAATCTGTCCTGGATGGACACTAATCTGTCCTAATCTGTCCTGGATGGACACTAATCTGTCCTGGATGGACACTAATCTGTCCTGGATGGACACTAATCTGTCTTGGATGGTCACTAATCTGTCCTGGATGGACACTAATCTGTCCTGGATGGTCACTAATCTGTCCTGGATGGTCACTAATCTGTCCTGGATGGTCACTAATCTGTCCTGGATGGCACTAATCTGTCCTGGATGGTCACTAATCTGTCCTGGATGGTCACTAATCTGTCTTGGATGGACACTAATCTGTCCTGGATGGACACTAATCTGTCCTGGATGGACACTAATCTGTCCTGGATGGACACTAATCTGTCCTGGATGGTCATTAATCTGTCTTGGATGGTCACTAATCTGTCCTGGATGGACACTAATCTGTCCTGGATGGACACTAATCTGTCCTGGATGGACACTAATCTGTCCTGGATGGTCACTAATCTGTCCTAATCTGTCCTGGATGGACACTAATCTGTCCTGGATAGTCACTAATCTGTCCTAATCTGTCCTGGATGGACACTAATCTGTCCTGGATGGTCACTAATCTGTCCTGGATGGACACTAATCTGTCCTGGATGGACACTAATCTGTCCTGGATGGACACTAATCTGTCCTGGATGGATACTAATCTGTCCTGGATGGTCATTAATCTGTCTTGGATGGTCACTAATCTGTCCTGGATGGACACTAATCTGTCCTGGATGGACACTAATCTGTCCTGGATGGCACTAATCTGTCCTGGATGGACACTAATCTGTCCTGGATGGACACTAATCTGTCCTAATCTGTCCTGGATGGACACTAATCTGTCCTGGATGGACACTAATCTGTCCTGGATGGACACTAATTTGTCCTGGATGGTCACTAATCTGTCTTGGATGGCACTAATCTGTCCTGGATGGACACTAATCTGTCCTGGATGGACACTAATCTGTCCTGGATGGACACTAATCTGTCCTAATCTGTCCTGGATGGACACTAATCTGTCCTGGATGGACACTAATATGTCCTAATCTGTCCTGGATGGACACTAATCTGTCCTGGATGGACACTAATCTGTCCTGGATGGACACTAATCTGTCCTGAATGGACACTAATCTGTCCTGGATGGACACTAATTTGTCCTGGATGGTCACTAATCTGTCTTGGATGGCACTAATCTGTCCTGGATGGACACTAATCTGTCCTGGATGGACACTAATCTGTCCTAATCTGTCCTGGATGGACACTAATCTGTCCTGGATGGACACTAATCTGTCCTGGATAGTCACTAATCTGTCCTAATCTGTCCTGGATGGACACTAATCTGTCCTGGATGGTCACTAATCTGTCCTGGATGGTCACTAATCTGTCCTGGATGGACACTAATCTGTCCTGGATGGACACTAATCTGTCCTGGATGGTCATTAATCTGTCTTGGATGGTCACTAATCTGTCCTGGATGGACACTAATCTGTCCTGGATGGACACTAATCTGTCCTGGATGGACACTAATCTGTCCTGGATGGCACTAATCTGTCCTGGATGGACACTAATCTGTCCTGGATGGACAATAATCTGTCCTGGATGGACACTAATCTGTCCTGGATGGACACTAATATGTCCTAATCTGTCCTGGATGGACACTAATCTGTCCTGGATGGACACTAATCTGTCCTGGATGGACACTAATTTGTCCTGGATGGTCACTAATCTGTCTTGGATGGCACTAATCTGTCCTGGATGGACACTAATCTGTCCTAATCTGTCCTGGATGGACACTAATCTGTCCTGGATGGACACTAATCTGTCCTGGATGGTCATTAATCTGTCCTGGATGGCACTAATCTGTCCTGGATGGCACTAATCTGTCCTGGATGGTCATTAATCTGTCCTGGATAGTCACTAATCTGTCCTAATCTGTCCTGGATGGACACTAATCTGTCCTGGATGGACACTAATCTGTCCTGGATGGTCACTAATCTGTCCTAATCTGTCCTGGATGGTCACTAATCTGTCCTGGATGGTCACTAATCTGTCCTGGATGGACACTAATCTGTCCTGGATGGACACTAATCTGTCCTGGATGGACACTAATCTGTCCTGGATGGACACTAATCTGTCCTGGATGGTCACTAATCTGTCCTGGATGGACACCAATCTGTCCTGGATGGTCATTAATCTGTCTTGGATGGACACTAATCTGTCCTGGATGGGCACTAATCTGTCCTGGATGGAAACTAATCTGTCCTGGATGGTCACTAATCTGTCCTGGATGGTCACTAATCTGTCCTGGATGGTCACTAATCTGTCCTGGATGGTCACTAATCTGTCTTGGATGGCACTAATCTGTCCTGGATGGACACTAATCTGTCCTGGATGGACACTAATCTGTCCTAATCTGTCCTGGATGGACACTAATCTGTCCTGGATGGACACTAATCTGTCCTGGATGGTCATTAATCTGTCCTGGATGGCACTAATCTGTCCTGGATGGCACTAATCTGTCCTGGATGGTCATTAATCTGTCCTGGATAGTCACTAATCTGTCCTAATCTGTCCTGGATGGACACTAATCTGTCCTGGATGGACACTAATCTGTCCTGGATGGTCACTAATCTGTCCTAATCTGTCCTGGATGGTCACTAATCTGTCCTGGATGGTCACTAATCTGTCCTGGATGGACACTAATCTGTCCTGGATGGACACTAATCTGTCCTGGATGGTCACTAATCTGTCCTAATCTGTCCTGGATGGTCACTAATCTGTCCTGGATGGTCACTAATCTGTCCTGGATGGACACTAATCTGTCCTGGATGGACACTAATCTGTCCTGGATGGACACTAATCTGTCCTGGATGGTCACTAATCTGTCCTGGATGGACACCAATCTGTCCTGGATGGACACCAATCTGTCCTGGATGGTCATTAATCTGTCTTGGATGGACACTAATCTGTCCTGGATGGGCACTAATCTGTCCTGGATGGCACTAATTTGTCCTGGATGGAAACTAATCTGTCCTGGATGGTCACTAATCTGTCCTGGATGGTCACTAATCTGTCCTGGATGGTCACTAATCTGTCCTGGATGGAGAGTAATAGAGGCGGATCTGAGACTCATCACAAACGATTGGCTGTTCAATCATTTCACTCTTTGATGTTGTTTTGAAAAACACATAATGAGTCTGATATTCATAGAAGACGATCGTTCTATGTGATTCCTAAAAAGAAGATCATGGTGAGATGGAATAACTGTTTTATACTCCTCCTGTATATATAATTGTAGCGCCCTCTACCTTTAGTGTTTTTCTGATAGTGTAGGATACAGGGACAGGGAAATTTAGCCAGGCTTGTGCTCTTTACTAGGCCTGGATGTATATTTAGGGTTGGAGGTATCAGAATAGAGGGGGGTGTGGCCGCCTACACGTGGGCTCAGGGAGACCTTCTCTGCTTGACAGTGGATTGTGCTGGAGAGAGAGGATTGGCTGAGACCTGAGAGGCAGGAAACCCATGTGAGAGGACTGACCAATGGTTAATTTCCATGGTAAAGGGGAGGTCTCTCATAAAAGGGGGGAGGTCTCTCATAAAAGGGG
The DNA here is from genome assembly GCA_037952925.1 of Lithobates clamitans. Classification (NCBI taxonomy): domain Eukaryota; kingdom Metazoa; phylum Chordata; class Amphibia; order Anura; family Ranidae; genus Lithobates; species Lithobates clamitans. The sequence goes on along the minus strand of JBBGZY010001363.1, from coordinate 116,425 downwards.
GGAGGTCTCTCATAAAAGGGGGGAGGTCTCTCATAAAAGGGGGGAGGTCTCTCATAAAAGGGGGAGGTCTCTCATAAAAGGGGGAGGTCACATGCTCTTGGAAGTGATGCAGATTCAGTTCGGGATTCAGTGTCCACAAGTGAGGCCCGGAGGCCCGGGAGTTCAGAGATCCCGAAGGAGAATCCATGGGAGCCAAGAGCCTAGGGCCTGGAAAAGAAATCAACATGTAGTCACACAGGAACTACTGGATGTTTCCATGCGGGGAATGTGCCGGTCGGAGGAGGAGGAAGTAGGAGCAAAGTGCCAGACGAACGCTGGGTGATTGACTTTCTGTGAGAAGAACATGGACTATTGGTTGGGAGAGAACAAAGTGAGTGCAAACCCTGAGGAGCCGAATGAGAACTTCATACTGTGAACCCAAGGACTGGGGGGAGCTGACGGACAAGTCATGGAAAAATGAGTTCAAATCCCCCCCCAAGGAATATCCATCAGTCTGACAGAAGGACATTATTCAGAGCTCCTCTTTCTAGTCTGAGAGTTCTGTACTATACAGAGGAATGGATTATAGGGAGAAATGGAATCCAGCAACCAAACTCCGGCTATGGAGTCACCCCTTCACTAATATGGGGCGTCTCATGTGTGTCACTGTATAGTCCCAGATATAATCCCACAGATATAACCCTGCCTTGAGGCGATTCAGTTCGCATTTGCAGTGCTATACAAATCATTCATTCAACCCCAGAGAGATAATCCCAGAGAGATAACCCCAGAGAGATAACCCCAGAGATATAATCCCAGAGAGATAACCCCAGAGAGATAACCCCAGAGAGATAACCCCAGAGAGAAAACCCCAGAGAGATAATCCCAGAGAGAAAACCCCAGAGAGATAATCCCAGAGAGATAACCCCAGAGAGATAACCCCAGAGAGATAATCCCGAATAAATGTTTGGTGTTCTGTGAGTGTAGGGAGATCGGAGCAAAGTGATCAGCAAAGGTAAGGAACTGAAAACCAGCAACCCCCATGGGGGAACCGCTACATAATATATACTCCTCTCCCTGTATATACTGATCTCTGTATATATACTCTCCCTGTATATACACAATATATACTCTCCCTGTATACATAATATATACTCTCCCTGTATACATAATATATACACTTCCTGTATATACCAATCTCTGTATATATAATATATACTCTCCCTGTATATACACACAATATATACTCTACCTGTATACATAATAAATACTCTCCCTGTATACATATATACTCTCCCTGTATACATATATACTCTCCCTGTATACATATATACTCTCCCTGTATATACTGATCTCTGTGTGTATATATATATATATATATATATATATATATAATATATACTCTCCCTGTATATTCTGATATGTATATACTCTCCCTGTGTATATAATATATACTCTCCCTGTATATTCTGATACGTATATACTCTCCCTGTGTATATAATATATACTCTCCCTGTATATTCTGATCTCTGTATATATAATATATACTCTTCCTGTATATACCGATCTCTGTATATATAATATATACTCTCCCTGTATACATAATATATACTCTCCCTGTATACATAATATATACTCTCCCTGTATATTCTGATATGTATATATAATATATACTCTCCTGTATATTCTGATCTCTGTATATATAATATATACTCTCCTGTATATTCTGATCTCTGTATATATAATATATACTCTCCTGTATATTCTGATCTCTGTATATATAATATATACTCTCCTGTATATTCTGATCTCTGTATATATAATATATACTCTCCTGTATATTCTGATCTCTGTATATATAATATATACTCTCCCTGTATATTCTGATCTCTGTATATATAATATATACTCTCCTGTATATTCTGATCTCTGTATATATAATATATACTCTCCTGTATATTCTGATCTCTGTATATATAATATATACTCTCCCTGTATATATAATATATACTCTCCTGTGTATATTCTGATCTCTGTATATATAATATATACTCTCCCTGTATATTCTGATCTCTGTATATATAATATATACTCTCCTTGTATATTCTGATCTCTGTATATATAATATATACTCTCCTGTGTATATTCTGATCTCTGTATATATAATATATACTCTCCCTGTATATTCTGATCTCTGTATATATAATATATACTCTCCCTGTATATTCTGATCTCTGTATATATAATATATACTCTCCTGACCCTGTATATTCTGATCTCTGTATATATAATATATACTCTCCTGACCCTGTATATTCTGATCTCTGTATATATAATATATACTCTCCTGTGTATATTCTGATCTCTCTCTAATCTTCAGACTCACAATGAATCGCCTCTCGCCTGGATGACAATTTTCTCTCACATCTCTCACCACTAGAGGACAATCTCTCCTGATTCCGGAGATCGGCCGGCGGCCATTTTCTTGTAGACAGTTCTGATTTTATAATGGAGAATGGTATCCCGGGTGTTTCATCAGATTTGGCAAACCGTCAGAATGTATAACGGAAGTGACGTTCCGTCGCAGCCATCTTGCTACACCCCGCACTCTTCCATACTAAGGATACAGTAAAAAGGGGGGAAGACGGACATCTTGATACACCGGGCGAATCTGACGAAACGCCGCCATTTTGCGGAAGATAAACACGACCTCACACACGGAACAAAATGGCGGGAAACGAAGAAAATGGAGAAATAAGGAATAAAGAAGTAAAATAAATCAATAATAAATGAACTATTGTGCAAAAAACAAAGTATAAATGATCAATAGGAAAACACAGACAATATAATAATAATTTGATATAAAAATCAAGAAATAATTAATAATTATTAATTAATTAATAATTAGATAATAAAATAAAAATACATACATTTAAAATAAAAATAAAATAAAACATTACATAAAACAAAGTATAAATGATAAATAGAAAAACACAAATTAAAATAATAATAATTTGATATAAAAATAAATATGCCACATTATATCTTCGATGTACTGCGAGCAGCTCCTCCCCCAATGGTTGCAGCCAATCCTGGCTAATGATTATGGCGGGAGGACTGGAGCCGCCCCCTCATCCCTATAAAGAGGAACACAAATGAATGACTCGGGTTTTGTGTCTGAATATCGGGGGTAATAAACTCACTTGGTGTCTTGTCTGCATTAAATCAGCCCCAAAACCTCATTCATGTGTTCAGGTATAAAGGGATAAGGTGACAACCCTACGACGGACCCCGCTGACCTCCACTGACCCCGCTGACCTCCGCTGACCTCCGCTGACCCCCACTGACCCCCGCTGACCTCCACTGACCTCCGCTGACCCCCACTGACCTCCGCTGACCTCCACTGACCTCCGCTGACCTCCACTGACCTTCGCTGACCTCCACTGACCTTCACTGACCTCCGCTGACCCCCACTGACCTCCGCTGACCTCCACTGACCTCCGCTGACCTCCACTGACCCCGCTGACCTCCACTGACCTTCGCTGACCTCCACTGACCTTCACTGACCTCCGCTGACCTCCGCTGACCCCCACTGACCCCCACTGACCTTCACTGACCTCCACTGACCTCCGCTGACCCCCACTGACCCCCGCTGACCCCCACTGACCTCCGCTTACCCCCACTGACCCCCACTGACCTCCACTGACCTTCACTGACCTCCACTGACCCCCGCTGACCTACGCTGACCCCCACTGACCTCCGCTGACCCCCGCTGACCCCCACTGACCCCCGCTGACCTCCACTGACCTCCGCTGACCCCCACTGACCCCCACTGACCCCCACTGACCTTCACTGACCTCCGCTGACCTCCGCTGACCCCCACTGACCCCCACTGACCTTCACTGACCTCCACTGACCCCCGCTGACCCCCACTGACCTCCGCTTACCCCCACTGACCCCCACTGACCTCCACTGACCTTCACTGACCTCCACTGACCTCCGCTGACCCCCACTGACCTCCACTGACCCCCACTGACCTCCGCTTACCCCCACTGACCCCCACTGACCTCCACTGACCTTCACTGACCTCCGCTGACCTCCGCTGACCCCCACTGACCCCCACTGACCTTCACTGACCCCCACTGACCTCCGCTTACCCCCACTGACCCCCACTGACCTCCACTGACCTTCACTGACCTCCACTGACCCCCGCTGACCTACGCTGACCCCCACTGACCTCCGCTGACCCCCGCTGACCCCCACTGACCCCCGCTGACCTCCACTGACCTCCGCTGACCCCCACTGACCCCCACTGACCCCCACTGACCCCCGCTGACCCCCACTGACCTCCGCTGACCTCCACTGACCTTCACTGACCTCCACTGACCCCGCTGACCTCCGCTGACCCCCACTGACCTTCACTGACCTCCACTGACCTCCACTGACTCCCGCTGACCTCCACTGACCCCCACTGACCTCTGATGACCCCCGCTGACCCCTACTGACCTCCACTGACCCCCGCTGACCTCCACTGACCCCCGCTGACCTCCAGTGACCCCCACTGACCCTCCCTGACCTCCAATGACCTCCGCTGACCTCCGCTGACCCCCACTGACCTCCGCTGACCTCCACTGACCTCCACTGACTCCCGATGACCTCCACTGACCCCTACTGACCTCTGCTGACCCCCGCTGACCCCTACTGACCTCCACTGACCCCCACTGACCTCTGCTGACCCCTGATGACCCCCGCTGACCTCCACTGACCCCCGCTGACCCCCGCTGACCTCCACTGACCCCCGCTGACCTCCACTGACCCCCACTGACCCTCGCTGACCTCCTCTGACCCCCGCTGACCCCCGCTGAACCCCACTGACTCCCACTGACCTCCACTGACCCCTGCTGACCCCCACTGACATCCCCTGACCTCCACTGACCCCCACTGACATCCCCTGACCCCCACTGACCCCCGCTGACATCCCCTGACCTCCACTGACCCCCACTGACCCCCACTGACCTCCACTGACCCCCACTGAAATCCCCTGACCTCCACTGACCCCCACTGACCCCCACTGACCTCCACTGACCCCCACTGACATCCCCTGACCCCCACTGACCTCCACTGACATCCCCTGACCCCCACTGACCTCCACTGACATCCCCTGACCCCCACTGACCTCCACTGACATCCCCTGACCCCCACTGACCTCCACTGACATCCCCTGACCCCCACTGACCTCCACTGACATCCCCTGACCCCCACTGACCCCCACTGACATCCCCTGACCCCCACTGACCCCCACTGACATCCCCTGACCCCCACTGACCTCCACTGACATCCCCTGACCCCCACTGACCCCCACTGACATCCCCTGACCCCCACTGACCCCCACTGACATCCCCTGACCCCCACTGACCCCCACTGACATCCCCTGACCCCCACTGACCTCCACTGACATCCCCTGACCCCCACTGACCCCCACTGACATCCCCTGACCCCCACTGACCTCCACTGACATCCCCTGACCCCCACTGACCTCCACTGACATCCCCTGACCCCCACTGACCTCCACTGACATCCCCTGACCCCCACTGACCCCCACTGACATCCCCTGACCCCCACTGACCTCCACTGACATCCCCTGACCCCCACTGACCTCCACTGACATCCCCTGACCCCCACTGACCTCCACTGACATCCCCTGACCCCCACTGACCTCCACTGACCCCCACTGACATCCCCTGACCCCCACTGACCTCCACTGACATCCCCTGACCCCCACTGACCTCCACTGACCCCCACTGACATCCCCTGACCTCCACTGACCCTCACTGACATCCCCTGACCCCCACTGACCTCCACTGACATCCCCTGACCCCCACTGACCTCCACTGACCCCCGCTGACCTCCACTGACCCCCACTGACCCCCACTGACCCCCACTGAAATCCCCTGACCTCCACTGACCCCCACTGACATCCCCTGACCCCCACTGACCTCCACTGACATCCCCTGACCCCCACTGACCTCCACTGACATCCCCTGACCTCCACTGACCCCCACTGACATCCCCTGACCTCCACTGCCCCCCACTGACCCCCACTGACCTCCACTGACCCCCACTGACCCCCACTGACATCCCCTGACCCCCACTGACCAGCATATGGAATGCTTGTTTTTGTTTATATTTTTTAAACTTTTTTAGATTCTATTTATATATTTGTTTTTTTTCCCGCTGGTTATTTTCAATAAAAACATTTTCCACATTTTTGCTATTACACTATGGGAGCCATTATCTCGTGTTTTTACATAAATACCCCCAATATCTGCACCGGAAAGTGGTGAGAGAAAGAAGTATAGTTGGGTGTTTTACCCCTGAGATCCCACCTGCACCCATCTGATCCAGAGATTTCCCTGGGCGATCCATACCAGATGGATATTGGATGTCCATAGTTACCAACATTGCAAAAAAAATTTGTGGGACACTTTTTTGGCTGTAGGTGGAGCCGTATAATAATTAGGGGGCGGGGCATGCATTTGTAGGCGTGGCATAGCAATAAAATAGAAAACTGCGGCGCGCGTATGCGGCGAAACATGGGCGTGGTTTACATGAAATAGTGGGTGTGGCTTAAATGGGCGTGGCTCCAAGGGTGTGTGGTTTGAGTCTGAGATGAATGAGGGATGGAGAGGGAAAGGGGGGGAGGGTTGGAGGGACAGCAGGCCCAGATCCTACACAACAATAGAAATGTGTATTTTAGAAAGTTTAAAAATCAGAAGATAAAGATACTCCAAACACCTGGTGTTAGCACTTCAATCATCCCGGCACCATGGTTGTTATGGTGTCAGGGTGATTGAAGTGCATTATTTCTATTATTACATTGTAATATAAAATGAAATCATTCAACTCACCATAATGCCGAATCAGTGGGATCCCTGAGCGTGTCACTAGCCACGTCGCCTGCCACCAGCAAACATACATCTTCGCCAGCACACCATGGATCAGCAAAGAGTTGTCCAAAAAGGTTTTTAATGAAAAGAAGTTACATCACAAAGAAGGTGCAATGTTTCGGGGCCGCGCAGGACCCCTTCGTCAGGCATGTGGTGCAGACCCCCCTCCATCAGTGCAGACCCCCCTCCATCAGTGCAGACCCCCTCCATCAGTGCAGACCCCCTCCATCAGTGCAGACCCCCCTACATCAGTGCAGACCCCCTCAGTGCAGAACCCCCTCAGTGTAGAACCCCCTCCATCAGTGCAGACCCCCCTCTATCAGTGCAGACCCCCTCCATCAGTGCAGACCCCCCTACATCAGTGCAGAACCCCCTCAGTGTAGAACCCCCTCCATCAGTGCAGACCCCCCTCCATCAGTGCAGACCCCCTCCATCAGTGCAGACCCCCCTACATCAGTGCAGACCCCCTCAGTGCAGAACCCCCTCAGTGTAGAACCCCCTCCATCAGTGCAGACCCCCCTCCATCAGTGCAGACCCCCTCCATCAGTGCAGACCCCCCTACATCAGTGCAGACCCCCTCAGTGCAGAACCCCCTCAGTGTAGAACCCCCTCCATCAGTGCAGACCCCCTCCACCAGTGCAGACCCCCTCAGTGCAGACCCCCTCCATCAATACAGACCCCCTCAGTGCTGAACCCCCTCAGTGTAGAACCCCCTCCATCAGTGCAGACCCCCCTACATCAGTGAAGACCCCCTCAGTGCAGAACCCCCTCAGTGCAGAACCCCCTCCATCAGTGCAGACCCCCTCCACCAGTGCAGACCCCCTCAGTGCAGACCCCCTCCATCAGTACAGACCCCCTCAGTGCAGACCCCCCTACATCAGTGCAGACCCCCTCAGTGCAGACCCCCTCCATCAGTACAGACCCCCTCAGTGCAGACCCCCTCCATCAGTGCAGACCCCCCTCCATCAGTGCAGACCCCCTCAGTGCAGAACCCCCTTCCATCAGTGCAGACCCCCTCCATCAGTGCAGACCCCCTCCATCAGTGCAGACCCCCTCCATCAGTACAGACCCCCTCCATCAGTGCAGACTAGGGTGACCACATTTCCAAACTGCCATTCAGGGCCAATTTTGGACGAGGGGGTTGAATGTAGTTTCGGGGTTGGCGAGATTTCTGCGACGAGTGATTTGTCGGGTGAATGGCTGGTTTTAGCACTTATATCATCCCAATACTATGCTTGAAATGTATTTCTATTGTTACATTGTAATAATAGACCCCCCTCCCTTAGTACAGACCCCCTTCCCTCAGTATAGACCCCCCTCCATCAGTAGGGACCCCCTTCTACTAACTATAGACCCCCTCCCTCAGTCCGGCCCCCTCTCCACTAAGTATAAGCCTCCTCCCTCAGAACGGACCCCCCCACTAACTATAGGCCCCCTCCCTCAGTACGGACCCCCCACACTAACTATAGACCCCCCTCCCTCAATACGGACCCACCTCTCCACTATGTATAGGCCCACTCCCTCAGTACAGACCCTCCCCCCCACTAACTATAGACCCCCTCCCTCAGTACAGATCCCCCCTCTACTAACTATAGACCCCCTCCCTCAGTACGGCCCCCTCTCCACTAAGTATAAGCCCCCTCCCTCAGTACAGACCCTCCCCATCACTAACTATAGGCCCTCTCCCTCAGTACAGGCCCCCCTCCACTAATTATAGGCCCCCACCCTCAGTACGGGCCCCCCTCCACTAATTATAGGCCCCCTCCCTCAGTACGGGCCCCCCTCCACTAATTATAGGCCCCCTCCCTCAGTACAGACCCCCCTCTCCACTAAGTATATACCCCCTCAGTAAAGACCCCCCTCCATCAAGTATAAATTCCCCTCCCTCAGTACAGACTTCCCCTCCTCAGTATAGACCCCCCCACTAAATAAATACAGACTCCTTCTCCATCAGTATAGACCCCCCCTCCCTCATTATAGACCCCCTTTAGTACTGACCCCCCTCCCTCATTATAGACCCCCCTAGGTACAGAACACCCCCACTAAGTACAGAACCCCCACCCCACAGTACAGACCCCCCACTAAGTAGAGAACCCCCCACAGTACAGAACCCCCACCTTCCACTTGTACTAGTGGAAAGGTGGGTGTCAGAAACGTGCTGGGGGTCGCACTTTTAACCCTTTTCCTGTTCACTGTCCATCTACATAAACATAATATAAGCTTAGAACAGACCTCAGATCAGCGCCAGGAATGTACAGCGGGGTCCCTCTTCCCTCTCCATATACTTGTAAATAGCCGAGGAGGGGGAGGCGGCTTCGGTCTGCTCTGCGGTACAAGGCAGGGAGACATCCAGGTAACAGTGCCCAGTGGATTCGTGTCTTTGGGACTGCCCCCGCTGACAGCCTCATCCGGCGTGGTGGAGAGCGTTAGGCACGGAGGAGAAAGTTAACTTCTCCTCCGCTTTGCATGCTGGGAAGTCACACTGTGAGGTCACTGGTTGCTAGACGCCAGGCGGCTATAGCAACCAGTGACCAGAGTCTCAGGTGGAGCTGGAGGCAGAGCGAGCACCAGCGCTGTGGCGGGGCTTGCTCGCTCTGTCAAGGTGCCCGGGACCCGGAACAGACCTGCCAATTGCGGGAATGTCCCGGGCAATCCGGGACACGTGGGCACCCTAGTGCAGACCCCCTCCATCAGTGCAGACCCTCTCATTGCAGACCCCCTCAGTGCAGACCCACCTACATCAGTGCAGACCCCCTCCATCAGTGCAGACCCCCTCCATCAGTACAGACCCTCTCATTGCAGACCCCCTCAGTGCAGACCCACCTACATCAGTGCAGACCCCTCCATCAGTGCAGACCCCCTCAGTGCAGACCCACCTACATCAGTGCAGACCCCCTCCATCAGTGCAGACCCCCTCAGTGCAGACCCCCTCCATCAGTGCAGACCCCCTCAGTGCAGACCCACCTACATCAGTGCAGACCCCCTCCATCAGTGCAGACCCCCTCCATCAGTGCAGACCCCCTCAGTGCAGACCCACCTACATCAGTGCAGACCCCCTCCATCAGTGCAGACCCCCTCCATCAGTGCAGACCCCCTCAGTGCAGACCCACGTACATCAGTGCAGACCCCCTCAGTGCAGACCCACCTACATCAGTGCAGACCCCCTCCATCAGTGCAGACCCCCTCCATCAGTGCAGACCCCCTCAGTGCAGACCCACCTACATCAGTGCAGACCCCCTCCATCAGTGCAGGCCCCCCTCCATCAGTGCAGACTCCCTCAGTGCAGACCCTCCCCTCCCATAATGCCCCCGAGAACATCCATTACAGCAGAAGGAACATCATACATACATAGCATGAGTGGCCGCCGGCGCCGTGTGTTCAGTGGAAAGGGGAAGATTCATTGGCTGCACGGATCGAGCCCCCTTCCTCCCTCCACTGAACACAAGGGGGAATGATGTAGCGGCGCTGCCGGCGGCCATTTTGCTGAAGCCGGCTGCCCAAAAAATTAAAATGCAAACATTCCCGATTTCCCTGGGCAAAATCCAGATTCGGGACAGCCTCCCATCAGGACGAGGGTCCCAAAATCGGGATTGTCCCGGGAAAATCGAGACTGTTGGCAACTATGCAAGAGAGGGTCAGAGACTGCGGTTTCTGTCTTACTAATAGCCCATTTTCCAAGCACAGTTAGTAAGACAATAAATCGTTAATAATCCGATCCAAGCCTGACCAACCTAAATCCTGAAAGATAAAAAAACAAATCCTGCAGCACACGGGGCTCTGATACTAAAAGCTCTTTAGAAACAGCTGCAAATCATCACTTTGACATGTAATTCAGATTGCAGCATTTTCCAGAAGTCTGATGATTATCTTCACCCGTCCCGTGTGCTCACCCGTCCCCTGTGCTTACCCGACCTTGTGCTCCCCCGTCCTGTGTGCTCCCCCGTCCTGTGTGCTCCCCCGTCCCGTGTGCTCCCCCGTCCCGTGTGCTCCCCCGTCCCCTGTGCTCACCCGTCCCGTGTGCTCCCCCGTCCCGTGTGCTCCCCCGTCCTGTGTGCTCCCCCGTCCCCTGTGCTCCCCCATCCCGTGTGCTCACCCGTCCCCTGTGCTCACCCGACCCGTGTGCTCACCCGACCTTGTGCTCACCCGTCCCGTGTGCTCACCCGACCCATGTGCTCCCCTGTCCCGTGTGCTCACCCGACCTTGTGCTCACCCGTCCCGTGTGCTCACCCGACCCATGTGCTCCCCTGTCCCGTGTGCTCACCCGACCTTGTGCTCACCCGTCCCGTGTTCTCACCCGTCCCGTGTGCTCCCCTGTCCCGTGTGCTCCCCTGTCCCGTGTGCTCACCCGTCCCCTGTGCTCACCCGTCCCGTGTGCTCCCCCGTCCCGTATGCTCCCCCGTCCCGTGTTCTCACCCGTCCCGTGTGCTCCCCCGTCCCGCGTGCTCACTCGACCTTGTGCTCCCCCGTCCCGTGTTCTCACCCGTCCCGTGTGCTCCCCCGTCTCGTGTGCTCCCCTGTCCCGTGTGCTCACCCGTCCCCTGTGCTCACCCGTCCCGTGTGCTCCCCCGTCCCGTGTGCTCCCCCGTCCCCTGTGCTCACCCGTCCCGTGTGCTCACCCGACCCGTGTGCTCCCCCGTCCCGTGTGCTCCCCCGTCTGTTAGAGAAATTATACTTTAAATGTCAGTTATGAAAGACGCCATTTTGATTATCATGGCCTAGAAATAAGTTATAGTGATAATATGGAGTCAGCAATATATACTCAGCAATATAATATGCTTAGATGTGCAGTTTTGAATGTATCCTGTAAGCATTGTTATATGTAAGATAAAGTCTGTAACAGACACTTCCACCTTTCCTGTTCTGTCTAGAATAAAGTTGAAAATACATGAGACTGGGCATGTTTTAAGACAGGAAAGGGGGGTGTCCAGGGCTTACAAAAAACATGTACCACAGTATTTTCCTTAGAAATGATAAAGGCTGCATGAACGTGTAATTCATTTCTCTTGCATATGCAATAAATATTACCTTGATTCCCGAGGGCGATCTGAGATAATAATTGCCTTAACAAATTTGGTCCTTCGAAGAGCCGGAAGTCCAATTCCCCGAGACGCACGGGCCAACAGTGACCGATGACCGTACGGCAAAACTGTAAGTCCTCCATCTCAAATTAGATGTTAAAAAGAGGCCGGTCCGCTGAACTAGTGCCTCCCGGGCAGCGACTTACCGGATCAGCACAAGAGACTGCTCTCGGGACAAGGTAAGATTTTTATTTTTATTTTATTATTAACCTTTTGTGTTAGACTTGATTAGGAATTTGATGAATAAGGGATTTGAATATATACATACAATATAGAGATTGATCGAATGTTTATCTATTTCTGTCCTATCTGCTTTACTCTTGTTGAGGGGAAATAAGTGGTCACGTATTCCCCGTATAGATCCGTCTGTGGCCATCCTGGATGGGCAGACCTAGTGACTAGCCCGCGTTTTGGGAAGACGCGCTCAGGGCGACCTGGCGGCAGTCGAGCACTGCGGGTGTTCTCTCTTGTGTGTTCTTGTTTGTTTCTTCTGGTTAATTGTCATTTGATATAGGGGTATGGTCCCATACTAATATCCGGGTGCAGATAAAGGAAATTTGTCGGTTTGACAGCCTTGTAAACTGCAGAAAATCCCTTGGGGACACATAAATACTCCTAGATCAAAACCTAAAGAACCCCCCCCCCCCTCCGTTGATACAAGGGTGTGGCCTGATAGATTTCCAGGTAACAAACAGAGGACATTTGGCGGACCGCAGTGTTCATGCCAGCCTCATATGTTGTATTAATCCTGAGCAGGCACATAAATACCCTTGGATCAATGACTGAAATATTAAATGTTTTGATAGGATGAAAGAACAGTCGGGAGAATTCAGTTTCCTCGTAATTCTGTAAATGCTCTCTACAAGTTAGTGAAGTATTAAGTAATGATAAGAGAACAGTCAGGAGAACTCAGTCTCCTCGTAATTCTGTAATTCTCTAAGACACCAGTGTTTTAGCAATACACAAGATCAGTAATCTAGAAGTGATATATCATGACTAGAAAGTCTGTGAGTGATTGCAAGTGATAAGATACTGTGTGCGTGTGTTGTGTCATTGTGAGAAGACATTAACAAAAAAAGAGCTCCGTGTGCACGATAAACAAAGTAGGTATGATCCATGGAAAATCTGTTGGTGTGAATGAAGATGTTAAGTATATGTGTAGTCTAGACAAAGAGAATGTGACATTTCTTTAAATGTGGAAAACAAAGTATGATTTTGATGCGTTTTTAAATAAGGATTATTGTGTAATACTGTGTAGAAAGCTTAAAAATGATGCCGGCATGAAAATAAGAAAACAGAAGAAATTAGGCCTTCCCCAGGCAAAGAAATGGCTTGAGGAGGCTAACCATAGGTTAAATTCAGAAAACCATAAAAAGACTATGTTTTTGAACAAAAGATGAGGACAATAATATGACCATCCTCTGAGGTTTAGTTCAGCAAGTATTGACTGAACAAAACGTAACAAACCAAATGCAACCTGACTCTCCACTGTTTGTTGTTCCCCCGTGGTCACCTGGGTCACCCGCAGATGCAACCGATTCTCTTATGGCTGCAGCTAAACCCCCTCTCAAGATGACTCTTGCTGTCTAGAGGAGTCCACAAGGGACCCCCTTTACAGCAACTATTACAAATTTTTCGGGGACCTGGTGAACCAATTGATATCCCCCTCAGCTGGGGAACAAACAGAATGTGGAGAGGAAGAATTTCCACTAATTGAAGTTCCCAAACCTAGGGCAGGACAAAATGTAGGAGGTATAGTAGTCCCCAACTCTATGATGGTCTATCGCCCCTGGACCCCTGAGGATGTTAAAAAAACTACTGAAGGGGTACCACATCCCAAGGTGAACATAGCTTAAATCAGGGATGGTATCATGGGAATGATTGCTAACTATCATCTTATTGGGAGGGAAATAGAGCAGGTCACCATACAGATCCTGGGTCCCGACTGGCATCATGTAGTGGGAGATTGGAGAGGATTAAACAATCAGGGAGTTGTGTTGCCTCATGATGATGCAGCACTAGAAAACAGGAGGAATGCTCTTATAGCAAGGATAGAGAATAGATGGATACGTCGAGCCGACTGGTCCATTATAAATCAGTGTGTGCAGGGAGAAGAGGAAACAGTGGACAATTTCATTGTTAGGATGAGGGAGATTTTCAATAATCACTCAGGAATAGAAGTCCCAGTAAATCAAGTAAACGATAGTACATATGAGCAACAGCTAAAGGATGCAATCTTGAAGGGGCTGTTTGCCCCTATATCAAGTTTGTTATCAAACACATGATCAACCATAGGATCTGCAGACTACAAGGGCTGATGAGTATGCGAGGCATGCTGAGCGGCACTTCCAATAAAAAAAAAGAGAGTAAAGAAAGGGAAAGTGTTTATGTAGATGAAGGTAATGATGTGTATGTCATTGAGAAGGAGAACAGAAGGATAGGAAACACCTGAACAAGGCCCCGCATTTAGGACTATGAAAAAAAAAAAAAAAAAAAAGAGAGAAGGGAGTGTTTCCTGTGAGGTAAAAGAGGTCACTTGGCAAAAGAATATAGGTCAAACAGAGAGGAAGAAGCATGAAGATGTTGGTATGTCTGCAGAGAGAGAGATACAGAAGAAAATGATGAGAAAGAATCTGAAATTTTGGATGTGTGCACTGTTGAAACTTGTTTGCATGCTAAAGTCAAGTCAGAAATAATCTTGGTTGTGAAGGGTAGATGGCTAACAATTCTCTGTGATACTGGGGCTTGTAGGACCCTAATACACCCGCTGGATATGAAAAAGGTAAAGAAAAAGGTGTAGTATATGTAAAATCTGCAAAATGGGTTGATGCACCAGGAGGTCATGTCTGAAGGCCTTACTGTGGAAGATCCACAGACAGGTAAATAGGCTCAGAGTGAAATTGTCATTATGACTAAATGTCCTGTTAATTTGTTGGGTAGAGACATGTTGCACGCTCTTGATATTTCTGTCGTACCAGTGGAGGGAGGTCTCAGAGCCCATCGGCTGTGTGAAAAACAAATCACAGCCGTGGATAATGAGCCCTGATACTGGTACAGCCTGGAATTTGCAAACTGAGGGATTAAATATACCCAAAATCCTGGCAGAAATAATTGACAAAGAGTCTGTGAGGAAAAGGTATAAGGTCCAGACAAACCTCTATTGCACCATGTATTACAGAAAGACCTCTGGGCCTGATAAGTCCTATGAGAAACAGTTAATGAGTCTCACTAACACTGAAGTTCTATTAAAATGTCTGTACTGTGATAAGGAAGGAAATAGAGTGGCTACTTGTCTCCTACCACAGCCTATTCTGCAAATATACAGGCAGGATACTGTTCTTGTGTTTCGGTCACCCGGAAACCCCAAGGTATCATGGCATGAGCTGGGAGAACTTATCACGAACTGGGTCCAACTGACAGATGAGAAACTAAAATCCAGAGGGATTCAGAGGTATAGGAGGCATAAGGGAGAGAAAGATGGGTGGAGACTCGTGCAGGATTTACAGGCGGTCAATGGGGCCGTATTACCGAGGGCCCCGGTGGTCCCAGACCCGCATGTCCTCCTGAACGAGCTCTACCCAGAGAACGAGGTATTTTATGTTATTGATAACAGTAATCCTTCTTTTCCATTCCCTTACACAAAGACAGTCAGTTCTGGGTTGCATTTATGTACACGAAAAAAAAAAAAAAAAAAAAAAGAGGTACACATACACTAGGTTATCCCAGGGATATTGTGAAAGTCCAACTACCTTCTCACAAAGAATGTCCAATAATTTGTCTCGGTTTGTACCTCCCAGTGTGTTAAATTCTCTTGTATTTGGATGACATTCTGGTAGTAATGTATGTAAAATTACCATGGTTCTGATGCATTTCCTCGCAGACCAAGGTCAAAAGGTCAGCAAAGACTAATCACAACTGTGGAAAGAAAAGGTGAAATGCCTGGGTTACATTTTATCTCAAGAAGGTAGACATTTGGATGAGATCCGAAAAGAGGCCACCCTTCAAGTTCCCAAATCACATACGAAAAATAAATGATGTCATTTCTTGGCATGGCAAATGTCTGTAGAGCATGGATAGCAAATTATGCTATGGAGGTGGCGCCTCTTTCTGATCTCATCTATGGTTCACTAATGGCTGCAAAAGATTCCATTCAGTGGAATGTGTAAGCAGAGGGTGCATTTACGAAGGTAAAGCACCTCATTGTGGGTTATACTTAGCCTTCCTAATTACAGTAAAACCTTTTATCAGACTGTAGATTGTAAGGAAGGATCTCACTGATGTTCCCTTTCTAGATGCTGACATTACCTTTTGTGTTGATGGGTCTAGTAAAAAGGACGATAAAGGGGTACATCAAACGGCATACGCTATAGTAACGCATGACCAGGTCATTGAAGCCAGACCCCTTTCCAATTCCTACTCTACACAACAAGCTGAAATTATTGCCCTATCTAGGGCCTGTAATCTAGGGGAAGGGAAGAAAATAATTATTTATACAGACAGCCAATACGCTTTTTCTACTATACACATATTTGCCCAGCAATGGAAAAATAGGGGTATGATTACGTCCACAGGTAAACCAATCTCACATAGAGATCTTATCCTGGCCCTTCTAGAAAATGTACAGAAACCAACACAAGTGGCTATTTGTAAATGTACAGCACACAGAAAGGGAACAGATCCAATTACTCTAGGGAATGCACTAACAGACAAGACCGCAAGGGAAGCTACTACAGGACCGCAAAAAACACACATATACTATACAGGTCCCCAAGAAAATGATGAGGTACGGAAAGCTATTGATAAAACATGGTTATCAGAAATGCAGAAAACATCACCGGCAGGTGAAAAACAAAAGTGGTTATCTAAAGGGGCAACGCTGGTCAATGGTATATACACAAGTACAGAAGGTAAACCCACCATACCTACATCACTATTTAGATATGCTGCGTTATTGAGCCATGGGCAAGCCCATATCTCAAAAGGAGGGATGGTGCAGGTGATCAATAAGGTGTTCACAACATATGGGTTTACAAATGACTCTAGAGATTTTTGCCTCACATGTCCGCTTTGTAACAGATACCATGCTCAAGGTGCCCTAAGACCCTTAAGAGGTCATTTCCCACAACCCTCTTATCTCTTTCACATGATATGCATGGATTTTATGATTATTGTTGTTTATAAAGTGGGCGGAAGCTTTTCCTATGACACACCCAAATGGGCAGTCAGTAGCCAAAGTACTTATTAAAGAGGTGATTCCATTTCATGGGATCCCCTCTGTGATTTACAGTGACAATGGCTCCCATTTTGTAAACCGAACAATACAACGAATTGGTAAATGCTACAATATTGACCTAAAAAAAAAAAAAAAAAAAAACACTGTGTCTACCACCCACAATCTGTGGGCACACTGGGGAGAGACACAATGGTACCTTAAAGAGTAAACTAAGAAAATTGTTAAAGGAAACAGGGAAAAATAAATGGGTTTAGTGTTTGCCAATGGCATTGTTGAGTATAAGAATTACCCCTACTGCTAAAGGACTAACACCGTATGAAATGTTGTATGGTAAACCTTATTATATTCCACAACTAGCCACCGTTCCTCTCCCTGAAGAGGAAATAGACTTGACTTGTATAATAAGAATGTTTTCATAAAATATTACTGGGTCAGAATGTGTAAATGAGAAAAGAGCTACCCTAAGACTACAATGCAAAGTATACCCCCATCAGTACAAGCATTACCAGGAAATTTTACTTGTTTTTCTAACAATGACAGTAATGGTACAAATGTTGGCACCCTGTCCCCTGAATACTGTGCAACTACAACCCTTACTACAGACATTAAGTATGAACTAAAATGGTTTCAGGAACAGAAACAGCAATTGGCTGATGTTTGGTGTTTGTGTGGAGATAAGAGACTAAGGCCCAGACTGCCACCTAGATGGGAGGGTAGTTGTGCCCTTACCCGATTGCTGCTTCCCTTTCATATAGTTCCTATGAGTGATAAATCAATGAAACTACCAGGTAAATACTTTTTTAAAGGAATTAAGCGAGAAACACCACAAGGATCATTTGACAACCGAGTGTATATAGACGAAATAGGTGTTCCACGAGGAGTTCCAGATGAAATTAAAGCGCAGAATCAAATAACAGCAGGACTCACCTCACTCTTCATATGGGTCCAGCCCAACAAGAACGTCGACTGGATAAACTACATCTACTACAACCAGCAGAGGTTTGTCAATTACACCAGAGATGCTATCAAAGGTATAGCAGCACAATTGGACGCCACCTCTTTGACAGCGTGGCAGAACCGTATAGCGTTGGATATGTTGCTGGCAGAAAGGGGCGGGGTATGCAAAATGTTCGGCACCTTCTGCTGCACTTTTATTCCAAACAATACGGCACCTGATGGAAGTATCACCAAAGCCTTACAAGGCCTACAAATGCTATCCGAAGAATTAGCTGAGAACTCTGGTGTAGAGAACCCCCTGATAGGACTTTTCGAAAAATGGTTTGGTAAATGGGGTGTCTTGCAAAAAGTTTGCTTATCTCTATTGTCATGGCAGCCGCAGTTCTTACATTGTGTGGATGTTGCTGCATTCCCTGTATTAGGGGAATTCTTCAAAGACTGATTGACACATCTTTAACAAAAACTATGCTCCTCCAGAGCGACACGGAACTATACTCGGAACCTGATGATGAATTTACAACTCTCGCTAAGGACTCATCTGTCTAAATGATAATACCTGGTAAAATAAAATAACCTGGATATTTGAATTATTGACATTATTAGTATAAAAGGAGGGAGATGTTAGAGAAATTATACTTTAAATGTCAGTTATGAAAGACGCCATTTTGATTATCATGGCCTAGAAATAAGTTATAGTGATAATATGGAGTCAGCAATATAATATGCTTAGATGTGCAGTTTTGAATGTATCCTGAAATCATTGTTATATGTAAGATAAAGTCTGTAACAGACACTTCCACCTTTCCTGTTCTGTCTAGAATAAAGTTGAAAATACATGAGACTGGGAATGTTTTAAGACAGGAAAGGGGGGTGTCCAGGGCTTACAAAAAACATGTACCACAAGTATTTTCTTTAGAAATGATAAAGGCTGCATGAACGTGTAATTCATTTCTCTTGCAAATGCAATAAATATTACCTTGATTCCCGAGGGCGATCTGAGATAATAATTGCCTTAACACCGTCCCGTGTGCTCCCCCGTCCCGTGTGCTCCCCCGTCCCGTGTTCTCACCCGTCCCGTGTGCTCACCCGTCCCCTGTGCTCACCCGTCCCGTGTGCTCCCCCGTCCCGTGTGCTCCCCCGTCCTGTGTGCTCCCCCGTCCCGTGTGCTCCCCCATCCCGTGTGCTCACCCGTCCCCTGTGCTCCCCTGTCCCGTGTGCTCACCCGACCTTGTGCTCACCCGTCCCGTGTTCTCACCCATCCCGTGTGCTCACCCGTCCCCTGTGCTCCCCTGTCCCGTGTGCTCACCCGACCTTGTGCTCACCCGTCCCGTGTTCTCACCCGTCCCGTGTGCTCACCCGACCCATGTGCTCCCCTGTCCCGTGTGCTCACCCGACCTTGTGCTCACCCGTCCCGTGTTCTCACCCGTCCCGTGTGCTCCCCTGTCCCGTGTGCTCCCCTGTCCCGTGTGCTCACCCGTCCCCTGTGCTCACCCGTCCCGTGTGCTCCCCCGTCCCGTATGCTCCCCCGTCCCGTGTTCTCACCCGTCCCGTGTGCTCCCCCGTCCCGCGTGCTCACTCGACCTTGTGCTCCCCCGTCCCGTGTTCTCACCCGTCCCGTGTGCTCCCCCGTCTCGTGTGCTCCCCTGTCCCGTGTGCTCACCCGTCCCCTGTGCTCACCCGTCCCGTGTGCTCCCCCGTCCCGTGTGCTCCCCCGTCCCGTGTTCTCACCCGTCCCGTGTGCTCCCCCGTCCCGTGTGCTCACCCATCCCGTGTGCTCCCCTGTCCCGTGTGTTCACCCGTCCCGTGTGCTCCCCTGTCCCGTGTGCTCACCCGACCCGTGTGCTCACCCGTCCTCTGTGCTTACCCGTCCCGTGTGCTCCCCCATCCCGTGTGCTCACCCGTCCCGTGTGCTCCCCCGTCCCGTGTGCTTACCCGTCCCGTGTGCTCCCCCGTCCCGTGTGCTCACCCGTCCCGTGTGCTCCCCTGTCCCGTGTGCTCCCCCGTCCCGTGTGCTTACCTGTCCCGTGTGCTCCCCCGTCCCGTGTGCTCACCCGTCCCGTGTGCTCCCCCGTCCCGTGTGCTCACCCGTCCCGTGTGCTCCCCCATCCCGTGTGCTCACCCGTCCCGTGTGCTCCCCCGTCCCGTGTGCTCACCCGACCCTTGTGCTCCCCGTCCCGTGTGCTCCCCCGTCCCGTGTGTTCCCCCGTCCCGTGTGCTCCCCCGTCCCGTGTGCTTACCCATCCCGTGTGCTCCCCCGTCCCATGTGCTCACCCGTCCCCTGTGCTCCCCCGTCCCGTGTGCTCACCCATCCCGTGTGCTCCCCCGTCCTGTGTGCTTACCTGTCCTGTGTGCTCACCCGTCCCGTGTGCTCCCCTGTCCCGTGTGCTCACCCGACCCGTGTGCTCCCCCGTCCCCTGTGCTCCCCCGTCCCATGTGCTCCCCCGTCCCGTGTGCTCCCCCGTCCCATGTGCTCACCCGTCCCATGTGCTCCCCCGTCCCGTGTGCTCCCCCGTCCCATGTGCTCACCCGTCCCGTGTGCTCCCCCGTCCCGTGTGCTCACCCGTCCCATGTGCTCACCCGTCCCGTGTGCTCCCCCGTCCCATGTGCTCACCCGTCTCGTGTGCTCCCCCGTCCCGTGTGCTCCCCCGTCCCATGTGCTCACCCGTCTCGTGTGCTCCCCCGTCCCGTGTGCTCCCCCGTCCCATGTGCTCCCCCATCCCGTGTGCTCACCCGTCCCATGTGCTCACCCGTCCCGTGTGCTCCCCCGTCCCGTGTGCTCCCCCGTCCCGTGTGCTCCCCCGTCCCGTGTGCTCCCCCGTCCCGTGTGCTCCCCTGTCCCGTGTTCAGTGTAAATAAAGAGAAGTGGGAGGGGAATCATTTCCTAAGCAGTGTGAGAATTGGCTGATCTGCATACGGGACGGGTGAGACACAGACAGTGTTATCGATCATCTTCAGCTGTTTCTGCAGAGCTTTGCACCCGAGTCCTGTGTGCATTCCATGATGAGAATGGTGCCATACCTTCTAGAAGAAGCCGGTCCAAGTGTCTCCTCCCCCCCCCCGCCCGCTTGGCTCCAGCCACTTCTCTTCTGTCAAATGTGGCGGGCTGGGGAAGGGATGGGTTACAGACGTGTACAGATTGGCTAAAGGGGCAGCGGGAGGTGGAGTAACTCATCAGTAGCTCCGCCCTCCCACCTAGATGAGCAATTCTATTGGTTGCTACGCTGCTCATCTAGGGACCTGTAATTGTAAACCCACCCAGCAGCGCAGGGAGTAGCTATGGCAAGTTGGCAACTATGCTAATTTAGCGGCGGGGCACATGGGTGGGCAAGGCATAATTTAGGTGCGGCAGTCACCCCCTATAGCGACGCCGGGTAATAGCGGAGCAGTGACATTTTTTTAAGGGGGAACAGACACTCCAGCCTGGTCGGCCCGTGCCCGGGACAAAACTGATTTTTCGGGAAACTTGCTGGGACGGCATTAACCCGGGACAAAGGGCTGTAAATCGTGAATGTCCCGGGAAAATCGGGACTGTTGGCAAGTATGGATGTCAATGCTGGAAACACCATCTGGGCACCAAGGCTGTGCTAAAAGGGAGATACCCCTGGAGGAGTGATTGGAGGTGCTGAGTGGGGACCTAAGAGGGGTACGAGATATCCCTGGAGGAGTGATTGGAGGTGCTGAGTGGGGACCCAAGAGGGGTACGAGATACCCCTGGAGGGGTGATTGGAGGTGGTGAACAGGGACCTAAGAGGGGTACGAGATATCCCTGGAGGAGTGATTGGAGGTGCTGAGTGGGGACCCAAGAGGGGTACGAGATACCCCTGGAGGGGTGATTGGAGGTGGTGAACAGGGACCTAAGAGGGGTACGAGATACCCCTGGAGGAGTGATTGGAGGTGGTGAGCGGGGACCCAAGAGGGGTACGAGATACCCCTGGAGGGGTGATTGGAGGTGGTGAACAGGGACCTAAGAGGGGTACGAGATACCCCTGGAGGAGTGATTGGAGGTGGTGAGCGGGGACCTAAGAGGGGTACGAGATACCCCTGGAGGGGTGATTGGAGAAGCTGAGTGGGGACCTAAGAGGGGTACGAGATACCCCTGGAGGGGTGATTGGAGAAGCTGAGTGGGGAACCAAGAGGGGTACGAGATACCCCTGGAGGGGTGATTGGAGGTGGTGAACGGGGACCTAAGAGGGGTACGAGATACCCCTGGAGGGGTGATTGGAGGTGGTGAGCGGGGACCTAAGAGGGGTACGAGATACCCCTGGAGGGGTGATTGGAGGTGGTGAACGGGGACCTAAGAGGGGTACGAGATACCCCTGGAGGGGTGATTGGAGGTGGTGAGCGGGGACCAAAGAGGGGTACGAGATACCCCTGGAGGGGTGATTGGAGAAGCTGAGTGGGGACCCAAGAGGGGTACGAGATACCCCTGGAGGGGTGATTGGAGGTGGTGAACGGGGACCCAAGAGGGGTACGAGATACCCCTGGAGGGGTGATTGGAGAAGCTGAGTGGGGACCCAAGAGGGGTACGAGATACCCCTGGAGGGGTGATTGGAGGTGGTGAACGGGGACCTAAGAGGGGTACGAGATACCCCTGGAGGGGTGATTGGAGGTGGTGAACGGGGACCTAAGAGGGGTACGAGATACCCCTGGAGGGGTGATTGGAGGTGGTGAGTCGGGACCTAAGAGGGGTACGAGATACCCCTGGAGGGGTGATTGGAGAAGCTGAGTGGGGACCTAAGAGGGGTACGAGATACCCCTGGAGGGGTGATTGGAGGTGGTCAGCGGGGACCTAAGAGGGGTACGAGATACCCCTGGAGGGGTGATTGGAGGTGCTGAGTGGGGACCTAAGAGGGGTACGAGATACCCCTGGAGGGGTGATTGGAGGTGGTGAACGGGGACCTAAGAGGGGTACGAGATACCCCTGGAGGGGTGATTGGAGGTGGTGAGCGGGGACCTAAGAGGGGTACGAGATACCCCTGGAGGGGTGATTGGAGGTGGTGAGTCGGGACCTAAGAGGGGTACGAGATACCCCTGGAGGGGTGATTGGAGAAGCTGAGTGGGGACCTAAGAGGGGTACGAGATACCCCTGGAGGGGTGATTGGAGAAGCTGAGTGGGGAACCAAGAGGGGTACGAGATACCCCTGGAGGGGTGATTGGAGGTGGTGAACGGGGACCCAAGAGGGGTACGAGATACCCCTGGAGGGGTGATTGGAGAAGCTGAGTGGGGACCCAAGAGGGGTACGAGATACCCCTGGAGGGGTGATTGGAGGTGGTGAACGGGGACCTAAGAGGGGTACGAGATACCCCTGGAGGGGTGATTGGAGGTGGTGAGCGGGGACCTAAGAGGGGTACGAGATACCCCTGGAGGGGTGATTGGAGGTGGTGAACGGGGACCTAAGAGGGGTACGAGATACCCCTGGAGGGGTGATTGGAGGTGGTGAGCGGGGACCAAAGAGGGGTACGAGATACCCCTGGAGGGGTGATTGGAGGTGGTGAGCGGGGACCCAAGAGGGGTACGAGATACCCCTGGAGGGGTGATTGGAGGTGGTGAACGGGGACCTAAGAGGGGTACCAGATACCCCTGGAGGGGTGATTGGAGGTGGTGAACGGGGACCTGAGAGGGGTACGAGATACCCCTGGAGGGGTGATTGGAGGTGGTGAACGGGGACCTAAGAGGGGTACTAGATACCCCTGGAGGGGTGATTGGAGGTGGTGAACGGGGACCTGAGAGGGGTACGAGATACCCCTGGAGGGGTGATTGGAGGTGGTGAACGGGGACCTAAGAGGGGTACGAGATACCCCTGGAGGGGTGATTGGAGGTGGTGAACGGGGACCTAAGAGGGGTAGGAGATACCCCTGGAGGGGTGATTGGAGGTGGTGAACGGGGACCTGAGAGGGGTACGAGATACCCCTGGAGGGGTGATTGGAGGTGGTGAACGGGGACCTAAGAGGGGTACGAGATACCCCTGGAGGGGTGATTGGAGGTGGTGAACGGGGACCTAAGAGGGGTAGGAGATACCCCTGGAGGGGTGATTGGAGGTGGTGAACGGGGACCTAAGAGGGGTACGAGATACCCCTGGAGGGGTGATTGGAGGTGATGAGTGGGGACCTAAGAGGGGGAGCACCAAAAGTCACCCGGAATGTTCCTGTGTTCATAGTCACAATAGGAAGTCACCGAGCATCCAAGAATTACTAAAGACTCTTGTTTTGTTGGTTCACATCTATTTATATCTCACATCTATTTACATCTCACATCTATTTCTCACATATATAAGGACTGGATTTCTTTTTGTTTTTCTTGGGTTGTTTTTTTTGGGGGTTTATTTTGAATATTTGTATATGTCTTTGCATATCCCTCTTTCTGGATATAGTTACTTGTATTTATCACTACGGATAAGCTTCAAGTACGAGTCGAACTCATGTTCAACTCGAACATCGGCTGTTCGCCCGTTTGCCGAATAGCAAACAATTTGGGGTGTTCGTGGCAAATTCGAATGCCGCAGAACACTCTTTAAAAGTCTATGGGAGAAATCAAAAGTGCTAATTTTAAAGGCTTATATGCAAGTTATTGTCATAAAAAGTGTTTGGGGACCCGGGTCCTGCCCCAGGGGACATGGAGCAATGCAAAAAAAAGTTTTAAAAATGGCCGTTTTTTTCGGGAGCAGTGATTTTAATAATGCTTACAGTCAAACAATAAAAGTGTAATATTCCTTTAAATTTCATACCTGGGGGGTGTCTATAGTATGCCTGTAAAGGGGCGCATGTTTCCCCTGTTTAGAACAGTCTGACAGCAAAATGACATTTCAAAGGAAAAAAAGTCATTTAAAACTACTCGCGGCTATTAATGAATTGCCGGTCCGACAATACACATAGAAGTTCATTGATAAAAACGGCATGGGAATTCCCCACAGGGGAACCTGTTAGAGAAATTATACTTTAAATGTCAGTTATGAAAGACGCCATTTTGATTATCATGGCCTAGAAATAAGTTATAGTGATAATATGGAGTCAGCAATATATACTCAGCAATATAATATGCTTAGATCTGCAGTTTTGAATGTATCCTGTAAGCATTGTTATATGTAAGATAAAGTCTGTAACAGACACTTCCACCTTTCCTGTTCTGTCTAGAATAAAGTTGAAAATACATGAGACTGGGAATGTTTTAAGACAGGAAAGGGGGGTGTCCAGGGCTTATAAAAAACATGTACCAAAGTATTTTCCTTAGAAATGATAAAGGCTGCATGAACGTGTAATTCATTTCTCTTGCATATGCAATAAATATTACCTTGATTCCCGAGGGCGATCTGAGATGTTGAAATTATTGACATTAACAAATTTGGTCCTTCGAAGAGCCGGAAGTCCATTTCCCCGAGACGCACTGGCCAACAGTGACCGATGACCGTACGGCAAAACTGTAAGTCCTCCATCTCAAATTAGATGTTAAAAAGAGGCCGGTCCGCTGAACTAGTGCCTCCCGGGCAGCGACTTACCGGATCAGCACAAGAGACCGCTCTCGGGACAAGGTAAGATTTTTATTTTTATTTTATTATTAACCTTTTGTGTTAGACTTGATTAGGAATTTGATGAATAAGGGATTTGAATATATACATACAATATAGAGAATGATTGAATGTTTATCTGTTTCTGTCCTATCTGCTTTACTCTTGTTGAGGGGAAATAAGTGGTCACGTATTCCCCGTATAGATCCGTCTGTGGCCATCCTGGATGGGCAGACCTAGTGACTAGCCCGCGTTTTGGGAAGACGCGCTCAGGGCGACCTGGCGGCAGTCGAGCACTGCGGGTGTTCTCTCTCTTGTGTGTTCTTGTTTGTTTCTTCTGGTTAATAGTCATTTGATATAGGGGTATGGTCCCATACTAATATCCGGGTGCAGATAAAGGAAATTTGTCAATTGGATTTTAGATCCAGACAGCCTTGTAAACTGCAGAAAATCCCTTGGGGACACATAAATACTCCTAGATCAAAACCTAAAGAACCCCCCCCCCCTCCGTTGATACAAGGGTGTGGCCTGATAGATTTCCAGGTAACAAACAGAGGACATTTGGCGGACCGCAGTGTTCATGCCAGCCTCATATGTTGTATTAATCCTGAGCAGGCACATAAATACCCTTGGATCAATGACTGAAATATTAAATGTTTTGATAGGATGAAAGAACAGTCGGGAGAATTCAGTTTCCTCGTAATTCTGTAAATGCTCTCTACAAGTTAGTGAAGTATTAAGTAATGATAAGAGAACAGTCAGGAGAACTCAGTCTCCTCGTAATTCTGTAATTCTCTAAGACACCAGTGTTTTAGCAATACACAAGATCAGTAATCTAGAAGTGATATATCATGACTAGAAAGTCTGTGAGTGATTGCAAGTGATAAGATACTGTGTGCGTGTGTTGTGTCATTGTGAGAAGACATTAACAAAAAAAGAGCTCCGTGTGCACGATAAACAAAGTAGGTATGATCCATGGAAAATCTGTTGGTGTGAATGAAGATGTTAAGTATATGTGTAGTCTAGACAAAGAGAATGTGACATTTCTTTAAATGTGGAAAACAAAGTATGATTTTGATGCGTTTTTAAATAAGGATTATTGTGTAATACTGTGTAGAAAGCTTAAAAATGATGCCGGCATGAAAATAAGAAAACAGAAGAAATTAGGCCTTCCCCAGGCAAAGAAATGGCTTGAGGAGGCTAACCATAGGTTAAATTCAGAAAACCATAAAAAGACTATGTTTTTGAACAAAAGATGAGGACAATAATATGACCATCCTCTGAGGTTTAGTTCAGCAAGTATTGACTGAACAAAACGTAACAAACCAAATGCAACCTGACTCTCCACTGTTTGTTGTTCCCCCGTGGTCACCTGGGTCACCCGCAGATGCAACCGATTCTCTTATGGCTGCAGTTAAACCCCCTCTCAAGATGACTCTTGCTGTCTAGAGGAGTCCACAAGGGACCCCCTTTACAGCAACTATTACAAATTTTTCGGGGACCTGGTGAACCAATTGATATCCCCCTCAGCTGGGGAACAAACAGAATGTGGAGAGGAAGAATTTCCACTAATTGAAGTTCCCAAACCTAGGGCAGGACAAAATGTAGGAGGTATAGTAGTCCCCAACTTTATGATGGTCTATCGCCCCTGGACCCCTGAGGATGTTAAAAAAACTACTGAAGGGGTACCACATCCCAAGGTGAACATAGCATAAATCAGGGATGGTATCATGGGAATGATTGCTAACTATCATCTTATTGGGAGGGAAATAGAGCAGGTCACCAGACAGATCCTGGGTCCCGACTGGCATCATGTAGTGGGAGATTGGAGAGGATTAAACAATCAGGGAGTTGTGTTGCCTCATGATGATGCAGCACTAGAAAACAGGAGGAATGCTCTTATAGCAAGGATAGAGAATAGATGGATACGTCGAGCCGACTGGTCCATTATAAATCAGTGTGTGCAGGGAGAAGAGGAAACAGTGGACAATTTCATTGTTAGGATGAGGGAGATTTTCAATAATCACTCAGGAATAGAAGTCCCAGTAAATCAAGTAAACGATAGTACATATGAGCAACAGCTAAAGGATGCAATCTTGAAGGGGCTGTTTGCCCCTATATCAAGTTTGTTATCAAACACATGATCAACCATAGGATCTGCAGACTACAAGGGCACTTCCAATCAAAAAAGAGAGTAAAGAAAGGGAAAGTGTTTATGTAGATGAAGGTAATGATGTGCATGTCATTGAGAAGGAGAACAGAAGGATAGGAAACACCTGAACAAGGCCCCGCATTCAGGACTATGAAAAAAAAAAAAAAAAAAAAGAGAGAGGGGAGTGTTTCCTGTGAGGTAAAAGAGGTCACTTGGCAAAAGAATATAGGTCAAACAGAGAGGAAGAAGCATGAAGATGTTGGTATGTCTGCAGAGAGAGAGATACAGAAGAAAATGATGAGAAAGAATCTGAAATTTTGGATGTGTGCGCTGTTGAAACTTGTTTGCATGCTAAAGTCAAGTCAGAAATAATCTTGGTTGTGAAGGGTAGATGGCTAACATTTCTCTGTGATACTGGGGCTTGTAGGACCCTAATACACCCGCTGGATATGAAAAAGGTAAAGAAAAAGGTGTAGTATATGTAAAATCTGCAAAATGGGTTGATGCTCCAGGAGGTCATGTCTGAAGGCCTTACTGTGAAAGATGCACAGACAGGTAAATAGGCTCAGTGTAAAATTGTCATTATGACTAAATGTCCTGTTAATTTGTTGGGTAGAGACATGTTGCACGCTCTTGATATTTCTGTCGTACCAGTGGAGGGAGGTCTCAGAGCCCATCGGCTGTGTGAAAAACAAATCACAGCCGTGGATAATGAGCCCTGATACTGGTACAGCCTGGAATTTGCAAACTGAGGGATTAAATATACCCAAAATCCTGGCAGAAATAATTGACAAAGAGTCTGTGAGGAAAAGGTATAAGGTCCAGACAAACCTCTATTGCACCATGTATTACAGAAAGACCTCTGGGCCTGATAAGTCCTATGAGAAACAGTTAATGAGTCTCACTAACACTGAAGTTCTATTAAAATGTCTGTACTGTGATAAGGAAGGAAATAGGGTGGCTACTTGTCTCCTACCACAGCCTATTCTGCAAATATACAGGCAGGATACTGTTCTTGTGTTTCGGTCACCCAGAATTCCAAGGTATCATGGCATGAGCTAGGAGAACTTATCACGAACTGGGTCCAACTGACAGATGAGAAACTAAAATCCAGAGGGATTCAGAGGTATAGGAGGCATAAGGGAGAGAAAGATGGGTGGAGACTCGTGCAGGATTTACAGGCAGTCAATGGGGCCGTATTACCGAGGGCCCCGGTGGTCCCAGACATGCATGTCCTCCTGAACGAGCTCTACCCAGAGAACGAGGTATTTTATGTTATTGATAACAGTAATCCTTCTTTTCCATTCCCTTACACAAAGACAGTCAGTTCTGGGTTGCATTTATGTACACGAAAAAAAAAAAAAAAAAGAGGTACACATACACTAGGTTATCCCAGGGATATTGTGAAAGTCCAACTATATTCTCACAAAGAATGTCCAATAATTTGTCTCGGTTTGTACCTCCCAGTGTGTTAAATTCTCTTGTATTTGGATGACATTCTGGTAGTAATGTATGTAAAATTACCATGGTTCTGATGCATTTCCTCGCAGACCAAGGTCAAAAGGTCAGCAAAGACTAATCACAACTGTGGAAAGAAAAGGTGAAATGCCTGGGTTACATTTTATCTCAAGAAGGTAGACTTTTGGATGAGATCCGAAAAGAGGCCACCCTTCAAGTTCCCAAATCACATACCAAAAATAAATGATGTCATTTCTTGGCATGGCAAATGTCTGTAGAGCATGGATAGCAAATTATGCTATGGAGGTGGAGCCTCTTTCTGATCTCATCTATGGTTCACTAATGGCTGCAAAAGATTCCATTCAGTGGAATGTGTAAGCAGAGGATGCATTTACGAAGGTAAAGCACCTCATTGTGGGTTATACTTAGCCTTCCTAATTACAGTAAAACCTTTTATCAGACTGTAGATTGTAAGGAAGGATCTCACGGATGTTCCCTTTCTAGATGCTGACATTACCTTTTGTGTTGATGGGTCTTGTAAAAAGGACGATAAAGGGGTACATCAAACGGCATACGCTATAGTAACACATGACCAGGTCATTGAAGCCAGACCCCTTTCCAATTCCTACTCTACACAACAAGCTGAAATGATTGCCCTATCCAAGGCCTGTAGTCTAGGGGAAGGGAAGAAAATAAATATTTATACAGACAGCCAATACGCTTTTTCTACTATACACATATTTGCCCAGCAATGGAAAAATAGGGGTATGATTACGTCCACAGGTAAACCAATCTCACATAGAGATCTTATCCTGGCCCTTCTATAAAATGTACAGAAACCAACACAAGTGGCTATTTGTAAATGTACAGCACACAGAAAGGGAACAGATCCAATTACTCTAGGGAATGCACTAACAGACAAGACCGCAAGGGAAGCTACTACAGGACCGCAAAAAACACACATATACTATACAGGTCCCCAAGAAAATGATGAGGTACGGAAAGCTATTGATAAAACATGGTTATCAGAAATGCAGAAAACATCACCGGCAGGTGAAAAACAAAAGTGGTTTTCTAAAGGGACAACGCTGGTCAATGGTATATACACAAGTACAGAAGGTAAACCCACCATACCTACATCACTATTTAGATATGCTGCGTTATTGAGCCATGGGCAAGCCCATATCTCAAAAGGAGGGATGGTGCAGGTGATCAATAAGGTGTTCACAACATATGGGTTTACAAATGACTCTAGAGATTTTTGCCTCACATGTCCGCTTTGTACCAGATACCATGCTCAAGGTGCCCTAAGACCCTTAAGAGGTCATTTCCCACAACTCTCGTATCCCTTTCACATGATATGCATGGATTTTATGATTATTGTTGTTTATAAAGTGGGCGGAAGCTTTTCCTATGACACACCCAAATGGGCAGTCAGTAGCCAAAGTACTTATTAAAGAGGTGATTCCATTTCATGGGATCCCCTCTGTGATTTACAGTGACAACGGCTCCCATTTTGTAAACCGAACAATACAACGAATTGGTAAATGGTACAATATTGACCTAAAAAAACCACTGTGTCTACCACCCACGATCTGTGGGCACAGTGGAGAGACAATGGTACCTTAAAGAGTAAACTAAGAAAATTGTTAAAGGAAACAGGGAAAAATAAATGGGTTTAGTGTTTGCCAATGGCATTGTTGAGTATAAGAATTACCCCTACTGCTAAAGGTCTAACACCGTATGAAATGTTGTATGGTAAACCTTATTATATTCCACAACTAGCCACCGTTCCTCTCCCTGAAGAGGAAATAGACTTGACTTGTATAATAAGAATGTTTTCATAAAATATTACTGGGTCAGAATGTGTAAATGAGAAAAGAGCTACCCTAAGACTAAGATGCAAAGTATACCCCCATCAGTACAAGCATTACCAGGAAATTTTACTTGTTTTTCTAACAATGACAGTAATGGTACAAATGTTGGCACCCTATCCCCTGAATACTGTGCAACTACAACCTTTACTACAGACATTAAGTATGAACTAAAATGGTTTCAGGAACAGAAACAGCAATTGGCTGATGTTTGGTGTTTGTGTGGAGATAAGAGACTAAGGCCCAGACTGCCACCTAGATGGGAGGGTAGTTGTGCCCTTACCCGATTGCTGCTTCCCTTCTATATAGTTCCTATGAGTGATAAATCAATGAAACTACCAGGTAAATATTTTTTTTAAAGGAATTAAGCGAGAAACACCACAAGGATCATTTGACAACCGAGTGTATATAGACGAAATAGGTGTTCCACGAGGAGTTCCAGATGAAATTAAAGCGCAGAATCAAATAACAGCAGGACTCACCTCACTCTTCATATGGGTCCAGCCCAACAAGAACGTCGACTGGATAAACTACATCTACTACAACCAGCAGAGGTTTGTCAATTACACCAGAGATGCTATCAAAGGTATAGCAGCACAATTGGACGCCACCTCTTTGACAGCGTGGCAGAACCATATAGTGTTGGATATGTTGCTGGCAGAAAGGGGCGGGGTATGTAAAATGTTCGGCACCTTCTGCTGCACTTTTATTCCAAACAATACGGCACCTGATGGAAGTATCACCAAAGCCTTACAAGGCCTACAAATGCTATCCGAAGAATTAGCTGAGAACTCTGGTGTAGAGAACCCCCTGACAGGACTTTTTGAAAAATGGTTTGGTAAATGGGGTGATCTTGCAAAAAGTTTGCTTATCTCTATTGTCATGGCAACCGCAGTTCTTACATTGTGTGGATGTTGCTGCATTCCCTGTATTAGGGGAATTCTTCAAAGACTGATTGACACATCTTTAACAAAAACTATGCTCCTCCAGAGCGACACGGAACTATACTCGGAACCTGATGATGAATTTACAACTCTCGCTAAGGACTTATCTGTCTAAATGATAATACCTGGTAAAATGAAAAACCTGGATATTTGAAGTATTGACATTATTAGTATAAAAGGAGGGAGATGTTAGAGAAATTATACTTTAAATGTCAGTTATGAAAGACGCCATTTTGATTATCATGGCCTAGAAATAAGTTATAGTGATAATATGGAGTCAGCAATATATATATTATGCTTAGATGTGCAGTTTTGAATGTATCCTGTAAGCATTGTTATATGTAAGATAAAGTCTGTAACAGACACTTCCACCTTTCCTGTTCTGTCTAGAATAAAGTTGAAAATACATGAGACTGGGAATGTTTTAAGACAGGAAAGGGGGGTGTCCAGGGCTTACAAAAAACATGTACCAAAGTATTTTCTTTAGAAATGATAAAGGCTGCATGAACGTGTAATTCATTTCTCTTGCAAATGCAATAAATATTACCTTGATTCCCGAGGGCGATCTGAGATGTTGAAATAATTGACTTAACAGATGCCAATGAAAACGCAGTCCTGTGCCTGTGTTTGTAAATACAAGGACTGGATCTATCCGGTTCTTCTCTTCCTGAACCCGGATCAGAGAGACGCAACCAGTGCCATGTGTGTGATCACCGATCAATATATCATCACAGAGTGTCCCTCCCAGTCAGGGTCAGTTATTGATTACTGATCATTACAATTACTAATAGAGCGTAGTTACCAACATTATAAAAAAAATTATAGAGACCCTTTTTTTGGCTGTAGGCGGAGTTTTATTATAATTAGGGGCGGGGCATGCATTTGTAGGCGTGACATAGCAAAAAAAGACATATGTGGCACGCGCTGCGCTGAAAAATGGGCATGGTTTACGTGGAATAGTGGGCGCTGCTTATATGGGCGTGGTTCAAATGGGGGTGTGGTTAGAGTCTGAGATTAATGAGAGATGGAGAAAGAAAGGGGAAAAGAGGGATGGAGGAAGAAGTAAGGAAAGAGGGATGGAGGGACAGCAGGCCCGGATCCTGCACCACAATAGATATGTGTAATCCAGAGTTTAACCATCAGCAGATAAAGATACTCCAAACACCTGGTGTTAGCTCTTCAATCATCCCGGCACCATGGTTGTTATGGTGTCAGGATGATTGAAGCGCATTATTACTATTATTACATTGTAATATAAAATGAAATCATTCAACTCACCATAATCCAGAATCAGTGGGAGCCCTGAGCGTGTCACCTACCACCAGATGCCATCAGTTGTCCCCAGCAGGGTCCGTCCTTACATCAGGTGTCCCCAGCGGAGTCCTTCCTTACATCAGGTGCCCCCTGCGGAGTCTGTCCTTACATCAGATGCCCCCAGAAGAGTCCATCCTTACATCAGGTTCCCCCAGCAGAGTCCGTTCTTACATCAGGTGCCCCCAGCAGAGACCCTCCTTACATCAGGTGCCCCCAGCAGAGTCTGTCCTTACATCAGGTGCCCCCAGCAGAGTCCGTCCTTACATCAGGTGCCCCCAGCAGAGTCCGTCCTTGCATCAGGTGCCCCCAGCAGAGTCTGTCTTTACATCAGGTGCCCCCAGCAGAGTCCGTCCTTACATCAGGTGCCCCCAGCAGAGTCTGTCCTTACATCAGGTGCCCCCAGCAGAGACCCTCCTTACATCAGGTGCCCCCAGCAGAGTCCGTCCTTACATCAGGTGCCCCAGCAGAGTCTGTCCTTACATCAGGTGCCCCCAGCAGAGTCTGTCCTTACATCAGGTGTCCCCAGCGGAGTGCATCCTTACATCAGGTGCCCCCAGCAGAATCCGTCCTTACATCAGGTGTCCCCAGCAGAGTCTGTCCTTACATCAGGTGCACCCAGCAGAGACCCTCCTTACATCAGGTGCCCCCAGCAGAGTCTGTCCCTTCATCAGGTGCCCCCAGCAGAGCCTGTTCTTACATCAGGTGCCCCCAGCAGAGTCTGTCCTTACATCAGGTGTCCCCAGCGGAGTCCACCCTTATATCAGGTGCCCCCAGTAGAGTCCGTCCTTACATCAGGTGCCCCCAGCAGAGTCTGTCCTTACATCAGGTGCCCCCAGCAGAGTCCGTCTTTACATCAGGTGCCCCCAGCAGAGTCCGTCCTTACATCAGGTGCCCCCAGCAGAAATCCTCCTTACATCAGGTGCCCCCAGCAGAGTCCGTCCTTACATCAGGTGCCCCCAGCAGAGTCTCTCCTTACATCAGGTGCCCCCAGCAGAGACCCTCCTTACATCAGGTGCCCCCAGCAGAGTCCGTCCTTACATCAGGTGTCCCCGGCAGAGTCTGTCCTTACATCAGGTGTCCCTGGCAGAGTCTGTCCTTACATCAGGTGTCCCTGGCAGAGTCTGTCCTTACATCAGGTGTCCCTGGCAGAGTCTGTCCTTACATCAGGTGTCCCCGGCAGAGTCCGTCCTTACATCAGGTGCCCCCAGCAGAGTCCGTCCTTACATCAGGTGTCCCCGGCAGAGTCCATCCTTACATCAGGTGCTCCTCGAATATATCTCTGCTATTCTTCATACATCTGCGTGTATAGAAAGAATCGCAGAGATATATTTGTTTAGGAGATGTGTTTGAGTTTCGTGAAAAATTCCGCCCCCAACTTAGCAGCACCGCCCATCATTACAAAATACGCCCCTTCTGTAGGCATCTGCCCCTCACACGCACCCATTGAGAACAAATCCGCCCCTTACAGAGTTGCACGAGCATCAGGAGCGTGTGGCACAATGTCGGCTATTGTGCGCAGGCGCCGTCTACAGCTGATCGTAAATCCCAATGTTCGGCGGCCCCGTACTGCGCAAGCACTGCACATGCTCAGTACCGGGCCGGCATTATTCGACAGGACACCGGCAGTTCCTGGCTTTCTCGTGTGTGTTCAGTGGAGAGGAGAGAAGCTGATTGGCTGCCCCTCTCCACTGAACACAAGGGGAAATAATCCTCGTGATAGTGACGGGGGCCATCTTTTTGTAGCCTGCCGGTCGTTTTTTCCTAAAGAGAAATTATGGGAAATAAATCAGGACGAGGGTCCCAAAATCGGGATTGTCCCGGCAAAAAGAGGGATAAGATGGCGGAATCTGAATACAATGTTTTCTTCTCATGAAATGTTTTTACTTGTAAATGTGATGAGAAGAAGATAGGAGAAGATATGAGAAGATAGGAAGTTCCAAACGTTTCCCTCCCCTCCCCCTCTTCTCCTGTGAAGTCCCAAACTTTTCCCTCCCCTCCCCCTCTTCTCCTGTGAAGTCCGGTGTTCTGCCGAGAAAGTTCCGCTCGGCGGATAAGTTCCCCCCTCTACTGCGCCTGTGCAGTAGGATCCGGCGGAAATAGCCGAAGCGGCATAGCTGAAAATCAGCTGTACACGGCGCCTGTAGTCGGGCCCCTCGCTTCGCTCGGCTCTTTTAGATCCCCCCTCTAGATCCACTTGGATGGTGGGGAAGGAACCTGGACCCCGGGCGCAGGCGCCGTGTACAGCTGATTGAAGCGTTTGAGCTTCGGCTATCTCCGGCGGCTGACGTTCGTAGTAGTTCGTACTGCACAGGCGCTGCGCCTGCGCAGTACAGGGGGAACTTATCTGCCGAGGGAACTTTCTCGGCAAGACACCGGACATAAAACATCAGAAATACTACATAAGAACTTCAAAGACCCTGAAATCCCGCCCAGCACCTATGGAGCATAGAAACTACGAGACCCCTCCCCCACTATAAGACCCCTCCCCCACTATAAGACCCCTCCCCCCTATAAGACCCCTCCCCCACTATAAGACCCCTCCCCCACTATAAGACCCCTCCCCCACTATAAGACCCCTCCCCCCTAGAGACGTTTTTAGATGCCTGATCTGTAATCTGAGTGTGAAGTCCGGAGTGCTTCCACAAGGGGGTGCTGGAGGAACAGCAAAAAAAGTCCTGCAAGCAGCACCCCTCCCCCACCATCCCTACTCATTGAAATCAATGGGCAGCGCGGCATTGGTGATTTATGGGCACTTTTAACCCTTCATGTGACCACTGGCGGGGGGTAAAAGCGCCTCTAAAAAAAAGTAAACCACCATTAAAACTAGAAGCTTCACCACCGACGCCCCCCACAGGTCTAATGTGAAATGTTTTATGTGATTTACTTGGATTGTAATCCGAGAATAAGAGAGAGAAATCTACCCGATACCGACCTATATATATACTGTATACACCGACCTATATATATATATATACTGTATATACCGATCTTCTATATATATACTGTATACACCGACCTATATATATATACTGTATACACCGATCTTCTATATATATACTGTATACACCGATCTTCTATATATACTGTATACACCGACCTATATATATATACTGTATACACCGACCTATATATATATACTGTATACACCGACCTATATATATATATATACTGTATATACCGATCTTCTATATATATACTGTATACACCGACCTATATATATATACTGTATACACCGACCTATATATATATACTGTATACACCGACCTATATATATATACTGTATACACCGACCTATATATATATACTGTATACACCGACCTATATATATATATACTGTATATACCGATCTTCTATATATATACTGTATACACCGACCTATATATATACTGTATACACCGATCTTCTATATATATACTGTATACACCGACCTATATATATATACTGTATACACCGACCTATATATATATACTGTATACACCGACCTATATATATATACTGTATACACCGACCTATATATATATATACTGTATATACCGATCTTCTATATATATACTGTATACACCGACCTATATATATACTGTATACACCGACCTATATATATATACTGTATA
The DNA here is from genome assembly GCA_037952925.1 of Lithobates clamitans. NCBI lineage: Eukaryota > Metazoa > Chordata > Amphibia > Anura > Ranidae > Lithobates > Lithobates clamitans. Next base: position 79,376 of record JBBGZY010001363.1, on the reverse strand, counting down.
CACCGACCTATATATATATACTGTATACACCGATCTTCTATATATATACTGTATACACCGACCTATATATATATACTGTATACACCGATCTTCTATATATATACTGTATACACCGACCTATATATATATACTGTATACACCGATCTTCTATATATATACTGTATACACCGACCTATATATATATACTGTATACACCGACCTATATATATATACTGTATACACCGACCTATATATATATATATACTGTATATACCGATCTTCTATATATATACTGTATACACCGACCTATATATATATACTGTATACACCGACCTATATATATATACTGTATACACCGACCTATATATATATACTGTATACACCGACCTATATATATATATACTGTATATACCGATCTTCTATATATATACTGTATACACCGACCTATATATATACTGTATACACCGACCTATATATATATACTGTATACACCGACCTATATATATATACTGTATACACCGATCTTCTATATATATACTGTATACACCGACCTATATATATATACTGTATACACCGACCTATATATATATACTGTATACACCGATCTTCTATATATATACTGTATATACCGATCTTCTATATATATACTGTATACACCGACCTATATATATATACTGTATACACCGACCTATATATATATACTGTATACACCGACCTATATATATATATACTGTATATACCGATCTTCTATATATATACTGTATACACCGACCTATATATATACTGTATACACCGACCTATATATATATACTGTATACACCGACCTATATATATATACTGTATACACCGATCTTCTATATATATACTGTATACACCGACCTATATATATATACTGTATACACCGACCTATATATATATACTGTATACACCGATCTTCTATATATATACTGTATATACCGATCTTCTATATATATACTGTATACACCGACCTATATATATATATATACTGTATACACCGACCTATATATATATACTGTATACACCGACCTATATATATATACTGTATACACCGACCTATATATATATACTGTATACACCGACCTATATATATATACTGTATACACCGATCTTCTATATATATACTGTATACACCGACCTATATATATATACTGTATACTCCCAACCTTCTATATATATACTGTATACACTGATCTTCTATATATATATACTGTATACACCGACCTTCTATATATATACTGTATACACCGACCTATAGATATACTGTATACACCGACCTATATATATATACTGTATACTCCGACCTTCTATATATATACTGTATACACCGACCTATATATATACTGTATACACCGACCTTCTATATATATATATATATATATACTGTATACTCCCAACCTTCTATATATATACTGTATACACCGATCTTCTATATATATATACTGTATACACCGATCTTCTATATATACTGTATACACCGACCTATATATATATATATATACTGTATACACCGATCTTCTATATATATACTGTATACACCGACCTATATATATATACTGTATACACCGACCTATATATATATATACTGTATACACCGACCTATATATATATATATATATATACTGTTTACACCGACCTATATATATATACTGTATACACCGACCTATATATACATATACTGTATACACCGATCTTCTATATATATACTGTATACACCGACCTATATATATATACTGTATACACCGACCTATATATATATACTGTATACACCGACCTATATATATATACTGTATACACCGACCTATATATATATACTGTATACACCGACCTATATATATATACTGTATACACCGATCTTCTATATATATACTGTATACACCGACCTATATATATATACTGTATACTCCCAACCTTCTATATATATACTGTATACACTGATCTTCTATATATATATACTGTATACACCGACCTTCTATATATATACTGTATACACCGACCTATAGATATACTGTATACACCGACCTATATATATATACTGTATACTCCGACCTTCTATATATATACTGTATACACCGACCTATATATATACTGTATACACCGACCTTCTATATATATATATATATATATACTGTATACTCCCAACCTTCTATATATATACTGTATACACCGATCTTCTATATATATATACTGTATACACCGATCTTCTATATATACTGTATACACCGACCTATATATATATATATATACTGTATACACCGATCTTCTATATATATACTGTATACACCGACCTATATATATATACTGTATACACCGACCTATATATATATATACTGTATACACCGACCTATATATATATATATATATATATACTGTTTACACCGACCTATATATATATACTGTATACACCGACCTATATATACATATACTGTATACACCGATCTTCTATATATATACTGTATACACCGACCTATATATATATACTGTATACACCGACCTATATATATATACTGTATACACCGACCTATATATATATACTGTATACACCGACCTATATATATATACTGTATACACCGATCTTCTATATATATACTGTATACACCGACCTATATATATATACTGTATACACCGACCTATATATATATACTGTATACACCGACCTATATATATATACTGTATACACCGACCTATATATATACTGTATACACCGACCTATATATATATACTGTATACACCGACCTATATATATATACTGTATACACCGATCTTCTATATATATACTGTATACACCGACCTATATATATATATACTGTATACACCGACCTATATATATATACTGTATACACCGACCTATATATATATACTGTATACTCCCAACCTTCTATATATATACTGTATACACTGATCTTCTATATATATATATTGTATACACCGACCTATATATATACTGTATACACCGACCTATATATATATACTGTATACACCGACCTATATATATATACTGTATACACCGATCTTCTATATATATATACTGTATACACCGATCTTCTATATATATATACTGTATGCACCGACCTATATATATACTGTATACACCAACCTTCTATATATATACTGTATACACCGACCTATATATATACTGTATACACCGACCTATATATATATACTGTATACTCCGACCTTCTATATATATACTGTATACACCGACCTATATATATACTGTATACACTGATCTTCTATATATATACTGTATACACCGACCTATATATATACTGTATACACCAACCTTCTATATATATACTGTATACACCGACCTATAGATATACTGTATACACCGACCTATATATATATACTGTATACTCCGACCTTCTATATATATACTGTATACACCGACCTATATATATATACTGTATACACCGACCTTCTATATATATATATATACTGTATACTCCCAACCTTCTATATATATACTGTATACACCGATCTTCTATATTTTATATTACTGTATACACCGATCTTCTATATATACTGTATACACCGACCTATATATATATACTGTATACACCGACCTATATATATATATACTGTATACACCGATCTTCTATATATACTGTATACACCGACCTATATATATATACTGTATACACCGACCTATATATATATACTGTATACACCGACCTATATATATATATATATATATATATATACTGTATACACCGACCTATATATATATATACTGTATACACCGACCTATATATATATATATATATATACTGTATACACTGACCTATATATATATATATATATATATACTGTATATACCGATCTTCTATATATATACTGTATACACCGACCTATATATATATACTGTATACACCGATCTTCTATATATATACTGTATACACGATCTATATATATACACTGTATACACCGACCTATATATATATACTGTATACACCGACCTATATATATATACTGTATACACCGATCTTCTATATATATATACTGTATACACCGACCTATATATATATACTGTATACACCGACCTATATATATATACTGTATACACCGATCTTCTATATATATATACTGTATACACCGATCTTCTATATATATATACTGTATACACCGATCTTCTATATATATATACTGTATACACCGATCTTCTATATATATACTGTATACACCGACCTATATATATATACTGTATACACCGATCTTCTATATATATATACTGTATACACCGATCTTCTATATATATATACTGTATACACCGATCTTCTATATATATACTGTATACACCGATCTTCTATATATATATGTAGCACTGACCCCCGGATATTTTATTGGGCCCCTCCACAGCGCTGTGGTATAATGTTAGTGATAAAGATTTCATGACGATTTCACAATATACAATATAATAAACCTTTTTGTCTTTCGATCTCCACACAGGAAATACTTCACCAGAAGAAGATTTGATTGTATCTACTTCAATGGTTACATTATTTGTCAGATGATCGTAGTGTGAGAACCACCAGAATCAATTCACAATATAAAGTATTATACAGATGGAAAGTGTCTAACCTCTTCAATACTGGCACTTCCCTCCCTTCCTGCCCCCCAATACCGGGCACTTCCCCCCCTTCCTGCCCCTCAATACCGGGCACTTCCTCCCTTCCTGCCCCCCAATACCGGGCACTTCCTCCCTTCCTGCCCCCCAATACCGGGCACTTCCTCCCCTTCCTTCCCCCCAATACCGGCACTTCCCCCCCTTCCTGCCCCCTCAATACCAGGAATTCCCCCCCTTTCTGCCCCCAATACCGGCACTTCCCCCCCTTCCTGCCCCCCCAATACCGGGCACTTCCCCCCATTCCTTCCCCCCAATACCGGGCACTTCCCCCCTTCCTGCCCCCCCCAATACCGGGCACTTCCCCCCCTTCCTGCCCCCCCCAATACCGGGCATTTCCCCCCTTCCTGTCCCCTAATACCGGGCACTTCCCCCCTTCCTTCCCCCCAATACCGGGCACTTCCCCCCCTTCCTTCCCCCCAATACCGGGCTCTTTCCCCCCTTCCTTCCCCCCAATACCGGCACTTCCCCCCCTTCCTGCCCCCTCAATACCGGGCACTTCCCCCCTTCCTTCCCCCCCAATACCGGGCACTTCCCCCCCTTCCTGCCCCCCAATACCAGGCACTTCCCCCCCTTCCTGCCCCTCAATACCGGCACTTCCCCCCCTTCCTGCCCCCCCATACCGGGCACTTCCCCCCCTTCCTGCCCCCCCAATACCGGGCACTTCCCCCTCTTCCTGCCCCCCGAAAACCGGGCACTTCCCCCCTTCCTGCCCCCCAAAACCGGGCACTTCCCCCACTTCCTGCCCCCCCAATACCGGGCACTTCCCCCCTTCCTGCCCCTCAATACGGTACTTCCCCCCCTTCCTGCCCCCCCATACCGGGCACTTCCCCCCTTCCTGCCCCCCAATACCGGGCACTTCCCCCACTTCCTGCCCCCCCAATACCGGGCACTTCCCCCCCTTCCTGTCCCCTAGTACCGAGCACTTCCCCCTTCCTTCCCCCCAATACCGGGCACTTCCCCCCTTCCTTCCCCCCAGTACCGGCACTTCCCCTCTCTTCCTGCCAACTCAATACCGGGCACTTCCCCCTTCATTCCCCCCCAATACTGGCACTTCCCCCCCTTCCTGCCCCCTCAATACCGGGCACTTCCCCCCCTTCCTGCCCCCCAATACCGGGCACTTCCCCCCCTTCCTGCCCCCCAATACCGGGCACTTCCCCCCTTCCTTCCCCCCAATACCGGCACTTCCCCCTCTTCCTGCCCCCTCAATACTGGGCACTTCCTCCCTTCCTTCCCCCCAATACTGGCACTCCCCCCTCTTCCTGCCCCCTCAATACCGGCACTTCCCCCCCTCACTGCCCCCCAATACCGGGCACTTCCCCCCTTCCTTCCCCCCCAATACCGGCACTTCCCCCCTTCCTGCCCTCTCAATACCAGGCACTTCCACCCCTTCCTTCCCCACAATACCGGGCACTTCCCCCCTTCCTTCCCCCCCCAAAACCGGCACTTCCCCCCTTCCTGCCCCCCAATACTAGGCACTTCCCCCCTTTTCTGCCCCCTCAATACCGGGCACTTCCCCCCCTTCCTGCCCCCCCAATACCGGCACTTCCCCCCCCTTCCTGCCCCCCCATACCGGGCACTTCCCCCCCTTCCTGCCCCCCCAATACTGGGCACTTCCCCCCCTTTCTGCCCCCCCAATACCGGGCACTTCCCCCCATTCCTTCCCCCCAATACCGGGCACTTCCCCCCCCTTCCTGCCACCCAATACCGGGCACTTCCCCCCTTCCTTCCCCCCAATACCAGGCACTTCCCCCCCTTTCTTCCCCCCAATACCGGCACTTCCCCCCCTTCCTGCCCCCTCAATACCGGGAATTCCCCCCCTTCCTTCCCCCCCAATACCGGGCACTTCCCCCCCTTCCTTCCCCCCAATTCCGGCACTTTCCCCCCTCCCTGCCCCCTCAATACCAGGCACTTCCCCCCCTTCCTGCCCCCCCAATACCGGGCACTTCCCCCCCTTCCTCCCCCCCAATACCGGGCACTTCCCCCCTTCCTGCCCCCTCAATACCGGGCACTTCCCCCCTTCCTGCCCCCTAATACCGGCACTCCCCCCCTCCTGCCCCCCAATACCAGGCACTTCCCTCCCTTCCTGCCCCCCAATACCGGGCACTTCCCCCCCTTCCTGCCCCTCAATACCGGGCACTTCCTCCCTTCCTGCCCCCCAATACCGGGCACTTCCTCCCTTCCTGCCCCCCAATACCGGGCACTTCCTCCCCTTCCTTCCCCCCAATACCGGCACTTCCCCCCCTTCCTGCCCCCTCAATACCAGGAATTCCCCCCCTTTCTGCCCCCAATACCGGCACTTCCCCCCCTTCCTGCCCCCCCAATACCGGGCACTTCCCCCCATTCCTTCCCCCCAATACCGGGCACTTCCCCCCTTCCTGCCCCCCCCAATACCGGGCACTTCCCCCCCTTCCTGCCCCCCCAATACCGGGCATTTCCCCCCTTCCTGTCCCCTAATACCGGGCACTTCCCCCCTTCCTTCCCCCCAATACCGGGCACTTCCCCCCCTTCCTTCCCCCCAATACCGGGCACTTTCCCCCCTTCCTTCCCCCCAATACCGGCACTTCCCCCCCTTCCTGCCCCCTCAATACCGGGCACTTCCCCCCTTCCTTCCCCCCCAATACCGGGCACTTCCCCCCCTTCCTGCCCCCCAATACCAGGCACTTCCCCCCCTTCCTGCCCCTCAATACCGGCACTTCCCCCCCTTCCTGCCCCCCCATACCGGGCACTTCCCCCCTTCCTGCCCCCCCAATACCGGGCACTTCCCCCTCTTCCTGCCCCCCCAAAACCGGGCACTTCCCCCCTTCCTGCCCCCCAAAACCGGGCACTTCCCCCACTTCCTGCCCCCCCCAATACCGGGCACTTCCCCCCTTCCTGCCCCTCAATACCGGTACTTCCCCCCCTTCCTGCCCCCCCATACCGGGCACTTCCCCCCCTTCCTGCCCCCCAATACCGGGCACTTCCCCCACTTCCTGCCCCCCAATACCGGGCACTTCCCCCCCTTCCTGTCCCCTAGTACCGAGCACTTCCCCCCTTCCTTCCCCCCAATACCGGGCACTTCCCCCCTTCCTTCCCCCCAGTACCGGCACTTCCCCTCTCTTCCTGCCAACTCAATACCAGGCACTTCCCCCTTCATTCCCCCCCAATACTGGCACTTCCCCCCCTTCCTGCCCCCTCAATACCAGGCACTTCCCCCCCTTCCTGCCCCCCAATACCGGGCACTTCCCCCCCTTCCTGCCCCCCAATACCGGGCACTTCCCCCCTTCCTTCCCCCCAATACCGGCACTTCCCCCTCTTCCTGCCCCCTCAATACTGGGCACTTCCTCCCTTCCTTCCCCCCAATACTGGCACTCCCCCCTCTTCCTGCCCCCTCAATACCGGCACTTCCCCCCTCACTGCCCCCCAATACCGGGCACTTCCCCCCCTTCCTTCCCCCCCAATACCGGCACTTCCCCCCTTCCTGCCCTCTCAATACCAGGCACTTCCACCCCTTCCTTCCCACAATACCGGGCACTTCCCCCCTTCCTTCCCCCCCAAAACCGGCACTTCCCCCCTTCCTGCCCCCCAATACTAGGCACTTCCCCCTTTTCTGCCCCCTCAATACCGGGCACTTCCCCCCTTCCTGCCCCCCCCAATACCGGCACTTCCCCCCCTTCCTGCCCCCCCATACCGGGCACTTCCCCCCCTTCATGCCCCCCCAATACTGGGCACTTCCCCCCCTTTCTGCCCCCCCAATACCGGGCACTTCCCCCCATTCCTTCCCCCCAATACCGGGCACTTCCCCCCCCTTCCTGCCACCCAATACCGGGCACTTCCCCCCTTCCTTCCCCCCAATACCAGGCACTTCCCCCCCTTTCTTCCCCCCAATACCGGCACTTCCCCCCCTTCCTGCCCCCTCAATACCGGGAATTCCCCCCCTTCCTTCCCCCCCAATACCGGGCACTTCCCCCCCTTCCTTCCCCCCAATTCCGGCACTTTCCCCCCTCCCTGCCCCCTCAATACCAGGCACTTCCCCCCCTTCCTGCCCCCCCAATACCGGGCACTTCCCCCCCTTCCTCCCCCCCAATACCGGGCACTTCCCCCCTTCCTGCCCCCTCAATACCGGGCACTTCCCCCCTTCCTGCCCCCTAATACCGGCACTCCCCCCCCTCCTGCCCCCCAATACCAGGCACTTCCTCCCCTTCCTGCCCCCTCAATACCGGGCACTTCCCCCCCTTCCTGCTCCTCAATACCGGGCACTTCCCCCCCTTCCTGCCCCCTCAATACCGGGCACTTCCCCCCCTTCCTGCCCCCTCAATACCGGGCACTTCCCCCCCTTTCTGCCCCCCAATACCGGGCACTTCCCCCCCTTCCTGCCCCTCAATACCGGGCACTTCCTCCCTTCCTGCCCCCCAATACCGGGCACTTCCTCCCTTCCTGCCCCCCAATACCGGGCACTTCCTCCCCTTCCTTCCCCCCAATACCGGCACTTCCCCCCCTTCCTGCCCCCTCAATACCAGGAATTCCCCCCCTTTCTGCCCCCAATACCGGCACTTCCCCCCCTTCCTGCCCCCCCAATACCGGGCACTTCCCCCCATTCCTTCCCCCCAATACCGGGCACTTCCCCCTTCCTGCCCCCCCCAATACCGGGCACTTCCCCCCTTCCTGCCCCCCCCAATACCGGGCATTTCCCCCCTTCCTGTCCCCTAATACCGGGGCACTTCCCCCCTTCCTTCCCCCCAATACCGGGCACTTCCCCCCCTTCCTTCCCCCCAATACCGGGCACTTTCCCCCCCTTCCTTCCCCCCAATACCGGCACTTCCCCCCCTTCCTGCCCCCTCAATACCGGGCACTTCCCCCCTTCCTTCCCCCCCAATACCGGGCACTTCCCCCCCCTTCCTGCCCCCCAATACCAGGCACTTCCCCCCCTTCCTGCCCCTCAATACCGGCACTTCCCCCCCTTCCTGCCCCCCCATACCGGGCACTTCCCCCCCTTCCTGCCCCCCCAATACCGGGCACTTCCCCCTCTTCCTGCCCCCCCAAAACCGGGCACTTCCCCCCTTCCTGCCCCCCAAAACCGGGCACTTCCCCCACTTCCTGCCCCCCCCAATACCGGGCACTTCCCCCCTTCCTGCCCCTCAATACCGGTACTTCCCCCCCTTCCTGCCCCCCCATACCGGGCACTTCCCCCCCTTCCTGCCCCCCAATACCGGGCACTTCCCCCACTTCCTGCCCCCCCAATACCGGGCACTTCCCCCCCTTCCTGTCCCCTAGTACCGAGCACTTCCCCCCTTCCTTCCCCCAATACCGGGCACTTCCCCCCTTCCTTCCCCCCAGTACCGGCACTTCCCCTCTCTTCCTGCCAACTCAATACCGGGCACTTCCCCTTCATTCCCCCCCAATACTGGCACTTCCCCCCTTCCTGCCCCCTCAATACCGGGCACTTCCCCCCCTTCCTGCCCCCCCCCCAATACCGGGCACTTCCCCCCTTCCTGCCCCCCAATACCGGGCACTTCCCCCCTTCCTTCCCCCAATACCGGCACTTCCCCCTCTTCCTGCCCCCTCAATACTGGGCACTTCCTCCCTTCCTTCCCCCCAATACCGGCACTTCCCCCTCTTCCTGCCCCCTCAATACTGGGCACTTCCTCCCTTCCTGCCCCCTCAATACCGGCACTTCCCCCCCTCACTGCCCCCCAATACCGGGCACTTCCCCCCCTTCCTTCCCCCCAATACCGGCACTTCCCCCCTTCCTGCCCTCTCAATACCAGGCACTTCCACCCCTTCCTTCCCCACAATACCGGGCACTTCCCCCTTCCTTCCCCCCCAAAACCGGCACTTCCCCCCTTCCTGCCCCCCAATACTAGGCACTTCCCCCCTTTTCTGCCCCCTCAATACCGGGCACTTCCCCCCTTCCTGCCCCCCAATACCGGCACTTCCCCCCCTTCCTGCCCCCCCATACCGGGCACTTCCCCCCTTCCTGCCCCCCCAATACTGGGCACTTCCCCCCCTTTCTGCCCCCCCAATACCGGGCACTTCCCCCCATTCCTTCCCCCCAATACCGGGCACTTCCCCCCCCTTCCTGCCACCCAATACCGGGCACTTCCCCCCTTCCTTCCCCCCAATACCAGGCACTTCCCCCCCTTTCTTCCCCCCAATACCGGCACTTCCCCCCTTCCTGCCCCCTCAATACCGGGAATTCCCCCCTTCCTTCCCCCCCAATACCGGGCACTTCCCCCCCTTCCTTCCCCCCAATTCCGGCACTTTCCCCCTCCCTGCCCCCTCAATACCAGGCACTTCCCCCCCTTCCTGCCCCCCCAATACCGGGCACTTCCCCCCCTTCCTCCCCCCCAATACCGGGCACTTCCCCCCTTCCTGCCCCCTCAATACCGGGCACTTCCCCCCTTCCTGCCCCCTAATACCGGCACTCCCCCCCTCCTGCCCCCCAATACCAGGCACTTTCTCCCCTTCCTGCCCCCTCAATACCGGGCACTTCCCCCCCTTCCTGCTCCTCAATACCGGGCACTTCCCCCCTTCCTGCCCTCTCAATACCGGGCACTTCCCCCCCTTCCTGCCCCCTCAATACCGGGCACTTCCCCCCCTTCCTGCGCCTCAATACCGAGCACTTCCCCCCTTCCTGCCCCCCCAATACCGGGCACTTCCCCCCCTTCCTGCCCCCTCAATACCGGGCACTTCCCCCTTCCTGCCCCCCCAATACCGGCACTCCCACCTTCCTGCTTCCCAATACCGGGCACTTCCCCCCCTTCCTGCCCCCCAATACCGGCACTTCCCCCCTTCCTGCCCCCTCAATACCGGGCACTTCCCTCCTTCCTTCCCCCCCAATACCGGCACTTCCCCCCCTTCCTGCCCCCTCAATACTGGGCACTTCCCCCCCTTCCTGACCCCCCAATACTGGGCACTTCCCCCCTTCCTTCCCCCCAAATACCGGGCACTTCCCCCCTTCCTGCCCCCTTAATACCGGGCACTTCCCCCCCTTACTGCCCCCCCAATACCGGCACTTCCCCCCCTTCCTGCCCCCCAATACCGGGCACTTCCCCCCCCTTCCTTTCCCCAATACCGGGCACTTCCCCCCTTCCTGCCCCCTCAATACCGGGCACTTCCCCCCCTTACTGCCCCCCCAATACTGGGCACTTCCCCCCCTTCCTGCCCCCCCAATACCGGGCACTTCCCCCCCTTCCTTCCCCCCCAATACCGGGCACTTCCCCCTCTTCCTGCCCCCTCAATACCGGGCACTTCCCCCCCTTCCTGCCCCCCCAATACTGGGCACTTCCCCCCCTTCCTTCCCCCCAATACCGTGCACTTCCCCCCCTTACTGCCCCCTCAATACTGGGCACTTCCCCCCCCAATACTGGGCACTTCCCCCCCTTCCTGTGTCCATGTCCCAATATTTATGGACCTGACTATAAATATAGAGGTGTAATATGGAGAGTAGGGTGTGTATATAGTATATACAGCTGTGCTCAGAAGTTTACATACCCCAGTTCTTAATACCGTGTATTGCTCCCTTTAACATCAATGACAGCTTGAAGTCTTTTGGGGTATTTGTGGATGAGGCTCTTTATCTTCTCAGATGGTTCCTCTTGGTAAAAGTCCTCCAGTTCCTGTAAATTCTTGGGTTGTCTTGTATGAACGGCACGTTTGAGATCTCCCCAGAGGGGCTCAATGATATTGAGGTCAGGAGACTGAGATGGCCCCTCCAGAACCTTCACTTTATTCTGCTGTAGCCAATAACAGGTGGACTTGGCCTTGTGTTTTGGATCATTGTCATGTTGGAAGGTCCGAGTACGTCCCATGCAAAGCTTCCTGGCTGATGAATGAAATGTTCCTCCAGTATTTTCTGATAACATACTGCATTCATCTTGCCATCAATTGTGACCAAATTTCTTGTTATGGGGACATCCTTGATTGCCACACAGTGGCAGACACTGTGACCGCCCAGAAAGGAGAATCCGGTGAGTGCGAGCATGGTCAGAGCATGCAGACAAGGCACTCATTAAAGGAACCAGCACCTGGATAAGAAGGTTTCCTACAAATATTTGACCCCCAAAGATTGAACACCTCAAAATACTCCAAAAAGAACTTGTTTTTTCATAAACTGAACTTTTCCTATCCAACTAATACTGGTCACAGCACAAGAGTCACTATATATGATGGATAATTTGCACAATGTTGTATGGATTTGTATGATTTAACACTGGTCACTATAGTGATGCTGCACTATGCACTTTGGTTGAATAATTGAAGCACCTTAGGTTGCAATTGTACTTTTAACAGTAAGAACTTGGCACCAGTCACATATTTATTCATTTTTGGCGCACACTTTTTAGGAATTATAAAGTCATTATATAGAAAGAGTTTTTTTGTCTCCATAAGGGCAGCGCCATACTATTCCTGTTTTCCTTTTTTTCATTTTTTCTTTTTTCTTTTTTTCTTTTTAACACTTTCCACCTAGATGATATTGTATCCATATCCACAACTACTTTATTACCTAATTTAAAGGGCACAATGCATCTTTGTTGAACAATTGGAGCACCAGTTGTTATATTTTCATTTTTAATAGAAATATTCACCACCAGTCAGTTTTATTCAACTTTTGAACACATACAGGTTTTAGAAGCAATTCTATAAGGACACTAGGCAATACATTCACTACAAAGAAGAAAAAATGTTTTTGTCTCCATAAGGGCAGCGCCATACTACTCCTGCTTTTTTACCAAATTTCCTGTGTCTTTGTAGCTCACACATCCCCATAACATCAGCGATCCACCGCCGTGTTTCACAGTAGGGATGGTGGACCTTTCATCACAGGTCTTGTTGTCTCCTCTCCAAATGTAGTATTTATGGTTGTGGCCAAAAAGCTCAGTTTTGGTCTCATCTCTCTAAATGACTTTGTGGCAGAAGGTTTGAGGCTTGTCTCTGTGCTGTTTGGCGTATTGTAAGCGGATACTTTGTGACATTTGCGTAGTAATGACTTTCTTCTGGAGACTCGACCATGCAGACCATCTTTCTTCTGGAGACTCGACCATGCAGCCCATCTTTCTTCTGGAGACTCGACCATGCAGCCCATCTTTCTTCTGGAGACTCGACCATGCAGCCCATCTTTCTTCTGGAGACTCGACCATGCAGCCCATCTTTCTTCTGGAGACTCGACCATGCAGACCATCTTTCTTCTGGAGACTCGACCATGCAGCCCATCTTTCTTCTGGAGACTCGACCATGCAGACCATCTTTCTTCTGGAGACTCGACCATGCAGCCCATCTTTCTTCTGGAGACTCGACCATGCAGTCCATCTTTCTTCTGTAGACTCGACCATGCAGCCCATCTTTCTTCTGGAGACTCGACCATGCAGCCCATCTTTCTTCTGGAGACTCGACCATGCAGTCCATCTTTCTTCTGTAGACTCGACCATGCAGTCCATCTTTCTTCTGGAGACTCGACCATGCAGCCCATTTTTCTTCTGGAGACTCGACCATGCAGCCCATCTTTCTTCTGCAGACTCGATCATGCAGACCATCTTTCTTCTGGAGACTCGACCATGCAGCCCATCTTTCTTCTGGAGACTCGACCATGCAGCCCATCTTTCTTCTGGAGACTTGACCATGCTGTCCATCTTTCTTATGGAGATTCGACCATGATGACCATCTTTCTTCTGGAGACTCGATCATGCAGGCCATCTTTCTTCTGGAGACTCGACTATGCAGCCCATCTTTCTTCTGGAGACTCGACCATGCAGCCCATCTTTCTTCTGGAGACTCGACCATACAGCCCATCTTTCTTCTGGAGACTCGACCATGCAGTCCATCTTTCTTCTGTAGACTCGACCATGCAGCCCATCTTTCTTCTGGAGACTCGACCATGCAGCCCATCTTTCTTCTGGAGACTCGACCATGCAGTCATCTTTCTTAAAGTGCCTCCTTATTGTGCATCTTGAGACATCCACACCACATGTTTTCAGAGAGTCCTGTATTTCACCTGAAGTTATTTGTGGGTTTTCTTTGCATCCCCAACAATTTTCCTGGCAGTTGTGGCTGAAATTTTAGTTGGTCTACCTGACCGTGGTTTGGTTTCACCAGAACCCCTCATTTTCCACTTCTTGATTAGAGTTTGAACACTGCTGATTGGCATTCTCAATTCCTTGGATATCTTTTTATATCCCTTTCCTGTTTTATACAGTTCAACTACCTTTTCCTGCAGATCCTTTGACAATTCTTTTGCTTTCCCCATGACTCAGAATCCAGAAACGTCAGTGCAGCACTGGATGAAAGATGCAAGGGTCTGTCAGGAGTCTAGAAACTTATTGACCTTTTATACACACACACACTAATTACAAACAGATCTCAGGTGAGGATGGTTCCCTTTAATAGCCATTCAAACCTCTTTGTGTCACCTTGTGTGCATGTTATCAGGCCAAAATCACAAGGGTATGTAAACTTTTGATCAGGATCATTTGGGTAGTTTATGTTGTCATTATGATATAAAAAGAGTAAACACAGCTGATTGATAATAAATGGCTTCAGCCAATCACTGACCATGAGTGAGAGAAAGGTTTTTGTGTTATCATTCATATTCTCTGAAAAATGGCCAAGAAATCAGAAATTCTGCCAGGGTATGTAAACTTATGAGCACAATTATTATTAATATAAATGGGAATATAATACATTTAATTAATGGAGATCAAAAAAAGAATCATTGAAATGTTTCTATATTTCTGATTAGATCATGTCCCCCTCCCCTCACATGTCCCCCTCCCCCCCTCACATGTCCCCCTCCCCCGCCATGTGACAAGAAGTTACAATGTATACAATCAGACTTTATTCCACCTGAAGGTGCAGCTTATCCAACAACTTCCATTCCTGTGCTAATACCGCCATCTAGTGGTCAAGAACGGTCACTGCATTCATAGCTAACAGACATATAATGGGGGGTTCCAACCATCTATAAAGCAGAGGCTCTGGATGGACAGTTGGATAAATGGTTCTATATTTAGGATGTAGATATTATGGGCTCTGTCCTGAGTGATACGCAGTTATCGGTTCTGATCATGTCTTCTATCCATCGGAACATTCTACTGAACTGTCACTTTGCTGTATCATATTTGGTATTTTCAGCATGTCATTTGTCTTCTGCTGTCATATCTTTAACCACTTGCTGCCCGCCCGCCGTCATATGATGGTGCAGCCTTCTAAGCAGCCCAGGCGGTGCCTCGTTCGGGTCCCGGTGCGCGTGCCCGGCGGCCGCGATGTCCGGTAACCGATCAGGACTGTGGATCGGTGTGTGTAAACATAGGAACACCGATCGATCTCCTCCCCTTGTGAGTCCCCTCCCCCTACAGTTAGAATCACTCCCTAGGAACATAATTAACCCCTACAGCGCCCCCTCCTGGTTAACCCCTTCATTGCCAGTCACATTTATACAGTGAGCAGTGCATTTTTATAGCACGGATCGTTGTATAAATGTGAATGGTCCCAAAAATGTGTCAAAAGTGTCCGATATGTCCGCCGCAATATCGCAGTCACGATAAAAATCGCAGATCGCCGCCATTACTAGTAAAAAAAAAAAATAATAATAATAAAAATGCTATAAATCTATCCTCTGTTTTGTAGACACTATAACTTTTGTACAAACCAATCAATATACACTTATTGCGATATTTTTTACCAAAAATATGTAGAAGAATACGTATCGGCCTAAACTGAGGAAACATTTGTTTAAAAAAAAAACAATTTGGATATTTATTATAGCAAAAAGTAAAAAATATTGTGTTTTTTTCAAACTTGTCGCTCTTCTTTTGTTTATAGCGCAAGAAATAAAAACCGCAGAGGTGATCAAATACCACCAAAATAAAGCTCTATTAGTGGGAAGAAAATGATAAAAATGTGTTTGTGTACAGTGTACAACGACCGCGCAATTGTTATTCAAAGTGCGACAGCGCTGAAAGCTGAACATTGGCCTGGGCAGGAAGGGGGTGAAAGTGCCCGGTATTGAAGGGGTTAAACTTCTATATTTCATGCTAGCTCTATAACAACCTCACTGCAATAGGAACATTACTGGTGATCGATTCCCAACCCCAATTGGCTGAGTGATGAAGAGAGGTAATTAGCCTGTGTCTGGGATGCTATTGGTCATCTCCTCTCCCATATTCAGGTGTCTCAAATCAGACCCAATAATGACCAATAGAGAAAAGCATTCCTGCTCAGTCTCCCAATTAATGGAAAGCAGCCTATGGGGTGGTGCTGACACCATGGCTCTTTCCTGAGTGGCTCTGTCCTGAGTGGCTCTTTCCTAAGTGGCTCTGTCCTAAGTGGCTCTGTCCTGAGTGGCTCTTTCCTAAGTGGCTCTGTCCTGAGTGGCTCTGTCCCGAGTGGCTCTGTCCTGAGTGGCTCTTTCCTGAGTGGCTCTTTCCTGAGTGGCTCTGTCCTGAGTGGCTCTGTCCTGAGTGGCTCTGTCCTAAGTGGCTCTTATCTGAGTGGCTCTGTCCTGAGTGGCTCTTTCCTGAGTGGCTCTTTCCTGAGTGGCTCTGTCCTGAGTGGCTCTTTCCTGAGTGGCTCTGTCCTAAGTGGCTCTTATCTGAGTGGCTCTGTCCTGAGTGGCTCTTTCCTGAGTGGCTCTTTCCTGAGTGGCTCTGTCCTAAGTGGCTCTTATCTGAGTGGCTCTGTCCTGAGTGGCTCTTTCCTGAGTGGCTCTTTCCTGAGTGGCTCTTATCTGAGTGGCTCTGTCCTGAGTGGCTCTTTCCTGAGTGGCTCTTTCCTGAGTGGCTCTTTCCTGAGTGGCTCTGTCCTGAGTGGCTCTGTCCTGAGTGGCTCTTTCCTGAGTGGCTCTTTCCTGAGTGGCTCTGTCCTGAGTGGCTCTGTCCTGAGTGGCTCTATCCTAAGTGGCTCTATCCTAAGTGGCCCTGTCCTGAGTGGCTCTTTCCTGAGTGGCTCTTTCCTGAGTGGCTCTGTCCTGAGTGGCTCTGTCCTGAGTGGCTCTATCCTAAGTGGCTCTGTCCTGAGTGGCTCTTTCCTGAGTGGCTCTGTCCTGAGTGGCTCTGTCCTAAGTGGCTCTTATCTGAGTGGCTCTGTCCTGAGTGGCTCTTTCCTGAGTGGCTCTGTCCTAAGTGGCTCTTATCTGAGTGGCTCTGTCCTGAGTGGCTCTGTCCTGAGTGGCTCTTTCCTAAGTGGCTCTGTCCTCAGTGGCTCTTATCTGAGTGGCTCTTTCCTGAGTGGCTCTGTCCTGAGTGGCTCTGTCCTAAGTGGCTCTGTCCTGAGTGGCTCTTTCCTGAGTGGCTCTGTCCTGAGTGGCTCTGTCCTAAGTGGCTCTTATCTGAGTGGCTCTGTCCTGAGTGGCTCTTTCCTGAGTGGCTCTGTCCTAAGTGGCTCTTATCTGAGTGGCTCTGTCCTGAGTGGCTCTGTCCTGACTGGCTCTTTCCTGAGTGGCTCTGTCCTGAGTGGCTCTGTCCTGAGTGGCTCTTTCCTGAGTGGCTCTGTCCTGACTGGCTCTTTCCTGAGTGGCTCTGTCCTGAGTGGCTCTTTCCTGAGTGGCTCTGTCCTGAGTGGCTCTGTCCTGAGTGGCTCTATCCTGAGTGGCTCTTTCCTGAGTGGCTCTATCCTGAGTGGCTCTATCCTGAGTGGCTCTTTCCTGAGTGGCTCTTTCCTGAGTGGCTCTATCCTGAGTGGCTCTGTCCTGAGTGGCTCTTTCCTGAGTGGCTCTATCCTGAGTGGCTCTGTCCTGAGTGGCTCTTTCCTGAGTGGCTCTTTCCTGAGTGGCTCTATCCTGAGTGGCTCTGTCCTGAGTGGCTCTTTCCTGAGTGATGCGCAGTTTCACCGCCACAGTTTAACAAAAGCTGGATGAAGATACAACAAGAACTTTTCTCCACTCTGCAAGACGACAAGCAAACCAGCATTTCACATTTATTATATATGAAGTCAGATTCGCACTCTCTATCCACTAACATGCTCCTCATTCTCTTCCTTCTCACATCGGTGTCTTCTATCCTCAGATTATCCTTACTCTACCCCTCCTCCTCTACCCTGCAGCATGCACATATCACCCTCACTCCTACCTTCTCCCTACTACTGCACCCATCATCTCCTGCATTTGCTGCCCCACATGCTGACATAAACACCAGGGCCACTAGACACGTGGGTTCATGCACATCCCACTCCCACCTTACCTTCCTCACCCTCCTCCTTCTCCTAGTCTCAGGTGACATTTCTCCTAATCCTGGTCCGCCATTTTCCAACTGCAAACCACATATCCAATACCCCTCCCCCTCTGGCAACCACCGCAATCCACTTAATTTCGTTTCTATCCCCCTGCTTCCTCAAAGCAGCCCACCAATCTCATGCGCCCTTTGGAACGCCCGCTCCATCTGTACCAAGCTAACATCTGTACATGACCTCTTCATCTCTCATGGCTTTAACACAGTGGTGTAGTGTGGGTTGTCGGCAAGTAATTTGTGCCCCCCTAACCTGCGGACTTTTATCACTCCCCGAGTCCCTTCCAATACAATAGTACTGACCTACCTGATTCCTACACTGTCCACTACACTACACTGACCACTATACTACACTGTCCACTACACTATACTGACCACTACACTACACTGACCACTATACTACACTGTCCACTACACTATACTGACCACTACACTACACTGACCACTATACTACACTGTCCACTACACTATACTGACCACTATACTACACTGTCCACTACACTACACTGTCCACTACACTACACTGACCACTATACTACACTGACCACTACACTACACTGTCCACTACACTACACTGACCACTATACTACACTGTCCACTACACTATACTGACCACTATACTACACTGACCACTACACTACACTGACCACTACACTACACTGACCACTATACTACACTGACCACTACACTACACTGTCCACTACACTACACTGACCACTATACTACACTGTCCACTACACTATACTGACCACTATACTACACTGACCACTATACTATACTGACCACTATACTACACTGTCCACTACACTACACTGTCCACTACACTACACTGTCCACTACACTACACTGACCACTATACTACACTGACCACTACACTACACTGTCCACTACACTACACTGACCACTATACTACACTGTCCACTACACTATACTGACCACTACACTACACTGACCACTATACTACACTGTCCACTACACTATACTGACCACTATACTACACTGACCACTATACTATACTGACCACTATACTACACTGTCCACTACACTACACTGTCCACTACACTACACTGACCACTATACTACACTGACCACTACACTACACTGTCCACTACACTACACTGACCACTATACTACACTGTCCACTACACTATACTGACCACTATACTACACTGACCACTACACTACACTGACCACTACACTACACTGACCACTATACTACACTGACCACTACACTACACTGTCCACTACACTACACTGACCACTATACTACACTGTCCACTACACTATACTGACCACTATACTACACTGACCACTACACCACACTGACCACTACACTACACTGTCCACTACACTACACTGACCACTATACTACACTGTCCACTACACTATACTGACCACTATACTACACTGACCACTACACTACACTGACCACTACACCACACTGACCACTACACTACACTGTCCACTACACTATACTGACCACTATACTACACTGACCACTACACTACACTGTCCACTACACTATACTGACCACTATACTACACTGACCACTACACTACACTGTCCACTACACTACACTGTCCACTATACTACACTGTCCACTACACTATACTGACCACTATACTACACTGTCCACTACACTACACTGACCACTATACTACACTGACCACTACACTACACTGACCACTACACTATACTGACCACTACACTACACTGACCACTACACTACACTGTCCACTACACTACACTGACCACTATACTACACTGTCCACTACACTATACTGACCACTATACTATACTGTCCACTACACTACACTGACCACTACACTACACTGTCCACTACACTACACTGTCCACTATACTACACTGTCCACTACACTACACTGACCACTACACTACACTGTCCACTATACTACACTGACCACTATACTACACTGACCACTATACTACACTGTCCACTACACTATACTGACCACTATACTACACTGTCCACTACACTATACTGACCACTATACTACACTGACCACTACACTACACTGTCCACTACACTACACTGACCACTACACTACACTGTCCACTACACTACACTGTCCACTACACTACACTGTCCACTACACTACACTGTCCACTACACTACACTGTCCACTATACTACACTGTCCACTACACTACACTGACCACTACACTACACTGACCACTACACTACACTGTCCACTACACTACACTGACCACTATACTACACTGTCCACTACACTATACTGACCACTATACTACACTGACCACTACACTACACTGACCACTACACCACACTGACCACTACACTACACTGTCCACTACACTATACTGACCACTATACTACACTGACCACTACACTACACTGTCCACTACACTATACTGACCACTATACTACACTGACCACTACACTACACTGTCCACTACACTACACTGACCACTACACTACACTGACCACTACACTACACTGACCACTATACTACACTGACCACTATACTACACTGTCCACTACACTACACTGACCACTACACTACACTGACCACTACACTACACTGTCCACTACACTACACTGACCACTATACTACACTGACCACTACAATACACTGACCACTACACTATACTGACCACTACACTACACTGACCACTACACTACACTGTCCACTACACTACACTGACCACTACACTACACTGACCACTACACTACACTGTCCACTACACTACACTGACCACTATACTACACTGTCCACTACACTATACTGACCACTACACTATACTGTCCACTACACTACACTGACCACTACACTACACTGTCCACTACACTACACTGTCCACTATACTACACTGTCCACTACACTACACTGACCACTACACTACACTGTCCACTATACTACACTGTCCACTACACTATACTGACCACTATACTACACTGTCCACTACACTATACTGACCACTATACTACACTGACCACTACACTACACTGTCCACTACACTACACTGACCACTACACTACACTGTCCACTACACTACACTGTCCACTACACTACACTGACCACTACACTACACTGACCACTACACTACACTGTCCACTACACTACACTGTCCACTACACTACACTGTCCACTATACTACACTGTCCACTACACTACACTGACCACTATACTACACTGTCCACTACACTACACTGACCACTACACTACACTGACCACTACACTACACTGTCCACTACACTATACTGACCACTATACTACACTGACCACTACACTATACTGACCACTATACTACACTGACCACAATACTACACTGTACACTATACTGTCCTGCCTAGTCTTCCTATACTGACACTACATATATGGCGCCTGTCTCTTCCCCCCCCCCCCCCTTGCTTATCCATTCCTCACCTTGTTGTCTTGCATCGGTCTGGAGGATAGGAGGAGGAGGAGAAGACGACAGCTGCCCCGGCGGCTCACACTCTCCAGTGCTCATCTCCCCTGCGCTCTGGCCGCCATATTCATTGTTTCCCGGCGCAGTGTGATTGGGCGTATGGGGGTCATGTGTGGAGGCGGGACTTCAGGAGCAACCGTGATCGCGGATAGGCCAGCCCCATGCCGCACATGACCCCCATACGCCCAATCACAGGGCGCCAAACACTGGACATGGCGGCGGAGCGCGGGGGACACAGGAAATTAAATTAGGAGGAGGTAGCCAGTAGTGACACTACTGGCACGAAATTGCGCCCCCCTAAATGTCGTGCCCGGGGCCACGGCACCCCCCGCACCCCCCACGCTACGCCACTGCTTTAACATCCTCACCATAACCGAAACCTGGCTTCAAAATTTTGACTCAGCTTCTCCTGCTGTCCTCTCCCATGGTGGCCTCCATTGGACTCACTCCCCCAGACCCAACAGACAGAAAGGAGGTGGAGGTGGATTCCTTCTATCCCCACAAAGCACCTTCCAAGTCCTTCCTACCCCTCCCTCTCTTCTTTCGAGATGCACTGTATTCCTCTGTTTTCTCCCACTTCTCTGAGGATTGCAGCAATTTATAGGCCTCCAGGACCGGTATCGCTCTTTCTTGATGACTTTACTGCCTGGCTACCCTACATTCTCTCCTCTGAAATACCCACCATTATTCTTGGTGACTTCAACATTCCTGTCAATGTTAACAGCCCAACTACAGCTAAACTTCTCGACTTAACCTCATCTTTTGACCTAACCCAATGGACACATACTTCCCCTCTCTCCAATGGTAATACCCTTGACCTCGTATTCTCCCATCTCTGCAACCCTGGCAACCTCACCAACACCCCCTTTCCTCTCTCTGATCACAACCTCATTATTTTCACTGTATCCTTGCCTCCAACCACCCATCCCTCCAAGCAGCAAACAATTACTTGTAGGAACCTTCGCCACTTTAACCCTCCTCTTCTCTCTTCTGCTACTGACCACCTATATGACATAATCTCTCCCCTGTCCTGTCCTGACCACCTATATGACATAATCTCTCCCCTGTCCTGTCCTGGCCACCTCTGTCTACAACAGTTCACTCTCATCATCACTAGATGCACTTGCTCCTCTAACCACACGCAGAATTAGGCCCCGACCGTTACAACCCTGGCAAACTGACAACACTAGAAATCTCAAGAGACATTGCCGTGCTCCTGAACGACTGTGGTGTAAAACCAAATGTCTGCAAGACTTCACCCTATATAAATCTGCCCTTCTAAAATACAATTCATGCCCCCATGCTGCCAAACAAGCCTACTTTGTCTCTTATTAAGTCCTTCTCATCCAGTCCCCGTCGGCTCTTCTCATCCTTTAACTCTCTGCTTCGTCCACCACCCCCTCTACCCACTAACTCACTCACTGCCCAAGAGATTGCCAATCACTTCAAAGACAAGATCGATGCAATTCGTGAGGACATCTCCACTGTGCGTACGTCTTCCCCACCCAACATACCTTGCCTAGCAGCACATTCAACACTCTCCTCTTTTGAATTGGATACTACTGAAGAGGTTACAAAACTTTTCTCAGATGCCCACCTAACCAATTGTCCCCTTGGATCCTGTTCCCTCACAACTACTACGGTCACCCTCTTCTTCTATCCTATGCTCCCTCACCCACATCTTCAATCTCTCCCTTTCTAGTGGCATCTTCCCCTCCCCTCTAAAACATGCACAGATCACTCCCATACTTAAAAAGCCCTCACTGGACCCCACCGACCTGAACAACTTAAGACCCATCTCATTACTCCCATTCACCTCTAAACTTCTAGAACGCTTAGTCTACAACTGTCTTAGCTCCTACCTCAATGAAAATAACCTTCTTGACCCCGTACAGTCTGGCTTTCGCTCACAGCACTCCACAGAATCTGCTAAAACCAACAGCCAGTACTCCATACTCCTACTACCCGACCTCTCTACAGCCTTTGATACTGCTGACCACCCGCTCCTTCTCAATAAACTTCATTCCCTTGGCCTCCGAGATTCTGCTCTATCCTGGTTCTCTGCCTATCTATCACAGTGTTCCTTCAGTGTCACCTACAACTCTGTCTCCTCCTCTCCATTGCCCCTTTCTGTGGGGGTCCCCCAAGGCTCTGTTCTTGGACCCCTTCTCTTCTCTATCTACACCTCCACCCTTGGACACTTCATAACCCCCACAGCTTCCAATACCACTTATACGCTGATGACACCCAAATCTATCTGTCTACTCCTCACCTCTCTCCTTCAGTCTCCTCTCCATTACTAACTTACTAACTGACATATCAGCCTGGATGTCCCACCACTTCCTTCAACTAAATCTCTCTAAAACTGAGCTATTAATATCCCCCCCGCCCCCGCCCCCCAAACCCCCTTCGTCTGTGCCCCCCTCCATGACTTTTCCATCAAAATCAACAATGCAACCATCAGTCCCTCCCCTCACATCAGGGTACTCGGTGTAATCCTGATCGTTGTCAAAAGTTTGTAGAATTCACCTCCATAACATCTCTAAACCACGCCCCTTTTTATCAGATGAAAACACCGAACTCCTCATTCACTCCCTTCTCATTGGCCTGCCTCTCCATAGGCTCCTCCCCTCTTCAGTCTATCATGAATGCTGCTGCCAGACTTACCCACCTTACCAACCGCTCAGCGTCTGCCAACCCTCTACTTCAATCCCTACACTGGTCTCCATTCAGTGTCCGCCAACCCTCTCCTCTAATCCCTACACTGGTCTCCATTCAGTGTCTGCCAACCCTCTCCTCCAATCCCTACACTGGTCTCCATTCAGTGTCCGCCAACCCTCTCCTCCAATCCCTACACTGGTCTCAATTCAGTGTCTGCCAACCTTCTCCTCCAATCCCTACACTGGTCTCCATTCAGTGTCCTCCTCCAATCCCTACACTGGTCTCCATTCAGTGTCTGCCAACCCTCTCCTCCAATCCCTACACTGGTCTCCATTCAGCGTCTGCCAACCCTCTCCTCCATTCCCTACACTGGTCTCCATTCAGTGTCTGCCAACCCTCTCCTCCAATCCCTACACTGGTCTCCATTCAGCGTCTGCCAACCCTCTCCTCCATTCCCTACACTGGTCTCCATTCAGTGTCTGCCAACCCTCTCCTCCAATCCCTACACTGGTTTCCATTCAGTGTCTGCCAACCCTCTCCTCCATTCCCTACACTGGTCTCCATTCAGTGTCTGCCAACCCTCTACTTCAATCCCTACACTGGTCTCCATTCAGTGTCCGCCAACCCTCTCCTCCAATCCCTACACTGGTCTCCATTCAGTGTCTGCCAACCCTCTCCTCCAATCCCTACACTGGTCTCCATTCAGTGTCCGCCAACCCTCTCCTCCAATCCCTACACTGGTCTCCATTCAGTGTCTGCCAACCCTCTCCTCCAATCCCTACACTGGCCTCCGTTCAGTGTCTGCCAACCCTCTCCTCCAATCCCTACACTGGTCTCCATTCAGTGTCTGCCAACCCTCTCCTCCAATCCCTACACTGGTCTCCATTCATTGTCTGCCAACCCTCTCCTCCAATCCCTACACTGGTCTCCATTCAGTGTCCACCAACCCTCTACTCCAATCCCTACACTGGTCTCCATTCAGCGTCTGCCAACCCTCTCCTCCAATCCCTACACTGGTCTCCATTCAATGTCTGCCAACCCTCTCCTCCAATCCCTACACTGGTCTCCATTCAGTGTCTGCCAACCCTCTCCTCCAATCCCTACACTGGTCTCCATTCAGTGTCTGCCAACCCTCTCCTCCAATCCCTACACTGGTCTCCATTCAGTGTCCACCAACCCTCTACTCCAATCCCTACACTGGTCTCCATTCAGCGTCTGCCAACCCTCTCCTCCAATCCCTACACTGGTCTCCATTCAGTGTCTGCCAACCCTCTCCTCTAATCCCTACACTGACCTCCAATCAGCATCTGCCAACCCCCTCCTCCAATCCCTACACTGGTCTTCATTCAGTATCTGCCAACCCTCTCCTCCAATCCCTACACTGACCTCCATTCAGTGTCCACCACCACTCTCCTCCAATCCCTACACTGGTCTCCATTCAGTGTCTGCCAACCCTCTCCTCCAATCCCTACACTGGTCTCCATTCAGTGTCTGCCAACCCTCTCCTCCAATCCCTACACTGGTCTCCATTCAGTGTCTGCCAACCCTCTCCTCCAATCCCTACACTGGTCTCCATTCAGTGTCTGCCAACCCTCTCCTCCAATCCCTGCACTGGTCTCCATTCAGTGTCTGCCAACCCTATCCTCCAATCCCTAAACTGGTCTTCATTCAGTGTCTGACAACCCTCTCCTCCAATCCCTGCACTGGTCTCCATTCAGTGTCTGCCAACCCTATCCTCCAATCCCTACACTGGTCTTCATTCAGTGTCCACCAACCCTCTACTCCAATCCCTACACTGGTCTCCATTCAGCGTCTGCCAACCCTCTCCTCCAATCCCTACACTGGTCTCCATTCAGTGTCTGCCAACCCTCTCCTCTAATCCCTACACTGACCTCCAATCAGCATCTGCCAACCCCCTCCTCCAATCCCTACACTGGTCTTCATTCAGTATCTGCCAACCCTCTCCTCCAATCCCTACACTGACCTCCATTCAGTGTCCACCACCACTCTCCTCCAATCCCTACACTGGTCTCCATTCAGTGTCTGCCAACCCTCTCCTCCAATCCCTACACTGGTCTCCATTCAGTGTCTGCCAACCCTCTCCTCCAATCCCTACACTGGTCTCCATTCAGTGTCTGCCAACCCTCTCCTCCAATCCCTACACTGGCCTCCGTTCAGTGTCTGCCAACCCTCTCCTCCAATCCCTACACTGGTCTCCATTCAGTGTCCGCCAACCCTCTCCTCCAATCCCTACACTGGTCTCCATTCAGTGTCTGCCAACCCTCTCCTCCAATCCCCACACTGGTCTCCATTCAGTGTCTGCCAACTCTCTCCTCCAATCCCTACACTGGTCTCCATTCAGTGTCTGCCAACCCTCTCCTCCAATCCCTACACTGGTCTCCATTCAGTGTCTGCCAACCCTCTCCTCCAATCCCTACGCTGGTCTCCATTCAGTGTCCACCAACCCTCTCCTCCAATCCCTACACTGGTCTCCATTCAGTGTCTGCCAACCCTCTCCTCCAATCCCTACGCTGGTCTCCATTCAGTGTCCACCAACCCTCTCCTCCAATCCCTACACTGACCTCCAATCAGTGTCTGCCAACCCTCTCCTCCAATCCCTACACTGGTCTCCATTCAGTGTCCACCAACCCTCTCCTCCAATCCCTACACTGGTCTCCATTCAGTGTCTGCCAACCTTCTCCTCCAATCCCTACACTGGTCTTCATTCAGTGTCTGCCAACCTTCTTCTCCAATCCCTACACTGGTCTCCATTCAGTGTCTGCCAACCCTCTCCTCCAATCCCTACACTGACCTCCATTCAGTGTCTGCCAACCCTCTCCTCCAATCCCTACACTGGTCTTCATTCAGTGTCTGCCAACCTTCTTCTCCAATCCCTACACTGGTCTCCATTCAGTGTCTGCCAACCCTCTCCTCCAATCCCTACACTGGTCTCCATTCAGTGTCTGCCAACCCTCTCCTCCAATCCCCACACTGGTCTCCATTCAGTGTCTGCCAACTCTCTCCTCCAATCCCTACACTGGTCTTCATTCAGTGTCTGCCAACCTTCTTCTCCAATCCCTACACTGGTCTCCATTCAGTGTCTGCCAACCCTCTCCTCCAATCCCTACACTGGTCTCCATGCAGTGTCTGCCAACCCTCTCCTCCAATCCCTACACTGGTCTCCATTCAGTGTCTGCCAACCCTCTCCTCCAATCCCTACGCTGGTCTCCATTCAGTGTCCACCAACCCTCTCCTCCAATCCCTACACTGGTCTCCATTCAGTGTCTGCAAACCCTCTCCTCCAATCCCTACACTGGTCTCCATTCAGTGTCTA
This sequence comes from Lithobates clamitans, assembly GCA_037952925.1. Taxonomy (NCBI): domain Eukaryota; kingdom Metazoa; phylum Chordata; class Amphibia; order Anura; family Ranidae; genus Lithobates; species Lithobates clamitans. The sequence continues at coordinate 51,113 of JBBGZY010001363.1, read as the reverse complement.
CCAACCCTCTCCTCCAATCCCTACACTGACCTCCAATCAGTGTCTGCCAACCCTCTCCTCCAATCCCTACACTGGTCTCCATTCAGTGTCCACCAACCCTCTCCTCCAATCCCTACACTGGTCTCCATTCAGTGTCTGCCAACCTTCTCCTCCAATCCCTACACTGGTCTCCATTCAGTGTCTGCCAACCCTCTCCTCCAATCCCTACACTGGTCTCCATTCAGTGTCCACCAACCCTCTCCTCCAATCCCTACACTGGTCTTCATTCAGTGTCTGCCAACCTTCTCCTCCAATCCCTACACTGGTTTTCATTCAGTGTCTGCCAACCCTCTCCTCCAATCCCTACACTGGTCTCCATTCAGTGTCCACCAACCCTCTTCTCCAATCCCTACACTGGTCTTCATTCAGTGTCTGCCAACCCTCTCCTCCAATCCCTACACTGGTCTCCATTCAGTGTCTGCCAACCCTCTCCTCCAATCCCTACACTGGTCTTCATTCAGTGTCTGCCAACCTTCTCCTCCAATCCCTACACTGGTCTCCATTCAGTGTCTGCCAACCCTCTCCTCCAATCCCTACACTGGTCTCCATTCAGTGTCTGCCAACCCTCTCCTCCAATCCCTACACTGGTCTCCATTCATTGTCTGCCAACCCTCTCCTCCAATCCCTACACTGGTCTCCATTCAGTGTCTGCCAACCCTCTCCTCCAATCCCTACACTGGTCTTCATTCAGTGTCTGCCAACCTTCTCCTCCAATCCCTACACTGGTCTCCATTCAGTGTCAGCCAACCCTCTCCTCCAATCCCTACACTGGTCTCCATTCAGTGTCTGCCAACCCTCTCCTCCAATCCCTACACTGGTCTCCATTCAGTGTCTGCCAACCCTCTCCTCCAATCCCTACACTGGTCTCCATTCAGTGTCTGCCAACCCTCTCCTCCAATCCCTACACTGGTCTCCATGCAGTGTCCGCCACCCCTTTCCTCCAATCCCTACACTGGTCTCCATTCAGTGTCTGCCAACCCTCTCCTCCAATCCCTACACTGGTCTCCATTCAGTGTCCACCAACTCTCTCCTCCAATCCCTACACTGGTCTCCATTCAGTGTCTGCCAACACTCTCCTCCAATCCCTACACTGGTCTCCATTCAGTGTCTGCCAACCCTCTCCTCCAATCCCTACACTGGTCTCCATTCAGTGTCTGCCAACCCTCTCCTCCAATCCCTACACTGGTCTCCATTCAGTGTCTGCCAACCTTCTCCTCCAATCCCTACACTGGTCTTCATTCAGTGTCTGCGAACCTTCTCCTCCAATCCCTACACTGGTCTTCATTCAGTGTCTGACAACCCTCTCCTCCAATCCCTACACTGACCTCCATTCAGTGTCCTCCAACCCTCTCCTCCAATCCCTACACTGATCTCCATTCAGTGTCTGCCAACCCACTCCTCCAATCCCTACACTGGTCTCCATTCAGTGTCAACCAACACCTCTCCTCCAATCCCTACACTGGTCTCTATTCAGTGTCTGCCAACCCTCTCCTCCAATCCCTACACTGGTCTCCATTCAGTGTCTGCCAACCCTCTCCTCCAATCCCTACAGTGGTCTCCATTCAGTGTCTGCCAACACTCTCCTCCAATCCCTACACTGGTCTCCATTCAGTGTCTGCCAACCCTCTCCTCCAATCCCTACACTGGTCTCCATTCAGTCTCTGCCAACCCTCTCCTCCAATCCCTACAGTGGTCTCCATTCAGTGTCCTCCAACCCTCTCCTGCAATCCCTACACTGATCTCCATTCAGTGTCTGCCAACCCTCTCCTCCAATCCCTACACTGGTCTCCATTCAGTGTCTGCCAACCCTCTCCTCCAATCCCTACACTGGTCTCCATTCAGTGTCTGCTAACCCTCTCCTCCAATCCCTACACTGACCTCCATTCAGTGTCTGCCAACCCTCTCCTCTAATCCCTACACTGGTCTTCATTCAGTGTCTGCCAACCTTCTCCTCCAATCCCTACACTGGTCTCCATTCAGTGTCTGCCAACCCTCTCCTCCAATCCCTACACTGGTCTTCATTCAGTGTCTGCCAACCTTCTCCTCCAATCCCTACACTGGTCTCCATTCAGTGTCTGCCAACCCTCTCCTCCAATCCCTTCACTGGTCTCCATTCAGTGTCTGCCAACCCTCTCCTCCAATCCCTACACTGGTCTCCATTCAGTGTCCACCAACCCTCTCCTCCAATCCCTACACTGGTCTCCATTCAGTGTCCGCCAACCCTCTCCTCCAATCCCTACACTGGTCTCCATTCAGTGTCCACCAACCCTCTCCTCCAATCCCTACACTGGTCTCCATTCAGTGTCCACCAACCCTCTCCTCCAATCCCTACACTGGTCTCCATTCAGTGTCTGCCAACCTTCTCCTCCAATCCCTACACTGGTCTCCATTCAGTGTCTGCCAACCCTCTCCTCTAATCCGTACACTGGTCTCCATTCAGTGTCCACCAACCCTCTCCTCCAATCCCTACACTGGTCTCCATTCAGTGTCTGCCAACCCCCTCCTCCAATCCCTACACTGGTCTCCATTCAGAGTCTGCCAACCCTCTCCTCCAATCCCTACACTGGTCTCCACTCAGTGTCTGCCAACCCTCTCCTCCAATTCCTACACTGGTCTCCATTCAGTGTCTGCCAACCCTCTCCTCCAATCCCTACACTGGTCTCCATTCAGAGTCTGCCAACCTTCTCCTCCAATCCCTACACTGGTCTCCATTCAGTGTCTGCCAACCCTCTCCTCCAATCCCTACACTGGTCTCCATTCAGTGTCTGCCAACCCTATCCTCCAATCCCTACACTGGTCTTCATTCAGTGTCTGCCAACCCTCTCCTCCAATCCCTACACTGGTCTCCATTCAGTGTCTGCCAACCCTATCCTCCAATCCCTACACTGGTCTCCATTCAGAGTCTGCCAACCCTCTCCTCCAATCCCTACATTGACCTCCATTCAGTGTCTGCCAACCCTCTCCTCCAATCCCTACACTGGTCTCCATTCAGTGTCTGCCAACCCTCTCCTCCAATCCCTACACTTGTCTCCATTCAGTGTCTGCCAACCCTATCCTCCAATCCCTACACTGGTCTTCATTCAGTGTCTGACAACCCTCTCCTCCAATCCCTACACTGACCTCCATTCAGTGTCTGCCAACCCTCTCCTCCAATCCCTGCACTGGTCTCCATTCAGTGTCTGCCAACCCTCTCCTCCAATCCCTACACTGGTCTTCATTCAGTGTCTGCCAACCTTCTCCTCCAATCCCTACACTGGTCTCCATTCAGTGTCTGCCAACCCTCTCCTCCCATCCCTACACTGGTTTCCATTCAGTGTCTGCCAACCCTCTCCTCCAATCCCTACAGTGGTCTCCATTCAGTGTCCTCCAACCCTCTCCTCCAATCCCTACACTGATCTCCATTCAGTGTCTGCCAACCCTCTCCTCCAATCCCTACACTGGTCTTCATTCAGTGTCTGCCAACCTTCTCCTCCAATCCCTACACTGGTCTCCATTCAGTGTCTGCCAACCCTCTCCTCCAATCCCTACACTGGTCTTCATTCACTGTCTGCCAACCTTCTCCTCCAATCCCTACACTGGTCTCCATTCAGTGTCTGCCAACCCTCTCCTCCAATCCCTACACTGATCCTCACTCAGCGTCTGCCAACCCTCTCCTCCAATCCCTACACTGATCTTCATTCAGTATCTGTCAACCCTCTCCTCCAATCCCTACACTGGTCTCCATTCAGTGTCCACCACCACTCTCCTCCAATCCCTACACTGGTCTCCATTCAGTGTCTGCCAACCCTCTCCTCCAATCCCTACACTGGTCTCCATTCAGTGTCTGCCAACCCTCTCCTCCAATCCCTACACTGGTCTCCATTCAGTGTCTGTCAACCCTCTCCTCCAATCCCTACACTGGTCTCCATTCAGTGTCTGCCAACCCCCTCCTCCAATCCCTACACTGGTCTCCATTCAGAGTCTGCCAACCCTCCCCTCCATTCCCTACACTGGTCTCCATTCAGTGTCCACCAACCCTCTCCTCCAATCCCTACACTGGTCTTCATTCAGTGTCTGCCAACCTTCTCCTCCAATCCCTACACTGGTCTCCATTCAGTGTCTGCCAACCCTCTCCTCCAATCCCTACACTGGTCTCCATTCAGTGTCTGCCAACCCTCTCCTCCAATCCCTACAGTGGTCTCCATTCAGTGTCTGCCAACACTCTCCTCCAATCCCTACACTGGTCTCCATTCAGAGTCTGCCAACCCTCTCCTCCAATCCCTACACTGGTCTCCATTCAGTGTCTGCCAACCCTCTCCTCCAATCCCTACACTGGTCTCCATTCAGTGTCTGCCAACCCTCTCCTCCAATCCCTACAGTGGTCTCCATTCAGTGTCGGCCAACACTCTCCTCCAATCCCTACACTGGTCTCCATTCAGTGTCTGCCAACCCTCTCCTCCAATCCCTACACTGGTCTCCATTCAGTGTCTGCCAACCCTCTTCTCCAATCCCTACACTGGTCTCCATTCAGCGTCTGCCAACCTTCTCCTCCAATCCCTACACTGGTCTCCATTCAGTGTCTGCCAACCCTCTCCTCCAATCCCTACACTGGTCTTCATTCAGTGTCTGCCAACCTTCTCCTCCAATCCCTACACTGGTCTTCATTCAGTGTCTGCCAACCCTCTCCTCCAATCCCTACACTGGTCTCCATTCAGTGTCTGCCAACCCTCTCCTCCAATCCCTACACTGGTCTCCATTCAGTGTCTACCAACCCTCTCCTCCAATCCCTACACTGACCTCCAATCAGTGTCTGCCAACCCTCTCCTCCAATCTCTACACTGGTCTCCATTCAGTGTCCACCAACCCTCTCCTCCAATCCCTACACTGGTCTCCATTCAGTGTCTGCCAACCTTCTCCTCCAATCCCTACACTGGTCTCCATTCAGTGTCTGCCAACCTTCTCCTCCAATCCCTACACTGGTCTCCATTCAGTGTCTGCCAACCCTCTCCTCCAATCCCTACACTGGTCTCCATTCAGTGTCTACCAACCTTCTCCTCCAATCCCTACACTGGTCTCCATTCAGTGTCTGCCAACCCTCTCCTCCAATCCCTACACTGGTCTCCATTCAGTGTCTGCCAACCCTCTCCTCCAATCCCTACACTGGTCTCCATTCAGTGTTTGTCAACCCTCTCCTCCAATCCCTACACTGGTCTCCATTCAGTGTCTGCCAACCTTCTCCTCCAATCCCTACACTGGTCTCCATTCAGTGTCTGCCAACCCTCTCCTCCAATCCCTACACTGGTCTCCATTCAGTGTCTGCCATCCCTCTCCTCCAATCCCTACAGTGGTCTCCATTCAGTGTCTGCCAACCCTCTCCTCCAATCCCTACACTGGTCTCCATTCAGTGTCTGCCAACCCTCTCCTCCAATCCCTACACTGGTCTCCATTCAGTGTCTGCCAACCCTCTCCTCCCATCCCTACACTGGTCTCCATTCAGTGTCTGCCAACCCTCTCCTCCAATCCCTACACTGGTCTCCATTCAGTGTCTGCCAACCCTCTCCTCCAATCCCTACACTGGTCTCCATTCAGTGTCTGCCAACCCTCCCCTCCAATCCCTACACTGGTCTCCATTCAGTGTCTGCCAACCCTCCCCTCCAATCCCTACACTGGTCTCCATTCAGTGTCTGCCAACCCTCTCCTCCAATCCCTACACTGGTCTCCATTCAGTGTCTACCAACCTTCTCCTCCAATCCCTACACTGGTCTCCATTCAGTGTCTGCCAACCCTCTCCTCCAATCCCTACACTGGTCTCCATTCAGTGTCTACCAACCCTCTCCTCCAATCCCTACACTGACCTCCAATCAGTGTCTGCCAACCCTCTCCTCCAATCCCTACACTGGCCTCCATTCAGTGTCCACCAACTCTCTCCTCCAATCCCTACACTGGCTCCCATTCAGTGTCCGCCAACCCTCTCCTCCAATCCCTACACTGGTCTTCATTCAGTGTCTGCCAACCTTCTCCTCCAATCCCTACACTGGTCTCCATTCAGTGTCTGCCAACCCTCTCCTCCAATCCCTACACTGGTCTCCATTCAGTGTCTGCCAACCCTCTCCTCCAATCCCTACAGTGGTCTCCATTCAGTGTCTGCCAACACTCTCCTCCAATCCCTACACTGGTCTCCATTCAGTGTCTACCAACCTTCTCCTCCAATCCCTACACTGGTCTCCATTCAGTGTCTGCCAACCTTCTCCTCCAATCCCTACACTGGTCTCCATTCAGTGTCTGCCAACCCTCTCCTCCAATCCCTACACTGGTCTCCATTCAGTGTCTACCAACCTTCTCCTCCAATCCCTACACTGGTCTCCATTCAGTGTCTGCCAACCTTCTCCTCCAATCCCTACACTGGTCTCCATTCAGTGTCTGCCAACCCTCTCCTCCAATCCCTACACTGGTCTCCATTCAGTGTCTACCAACCTTCTCCTCCAATCCCTACACTGGTCTTCATTCAGTGTCTGCCAACCTTCTCCTCCAATCCCTACACTGGTCTCCATTCAGTGTCTACCAACCCTCTCCTCCAATCCCTACACTGACCTCCAATCAGTGTCTGCCAACCCTCTCCTCCAATCCCTACACTGGCCTCCATTCAGTGTCCACCAACTCTCTCCTCCAATCCCTACACTGGCTCCCATTCAGTGTCCGCCAACCCTCTCCTCCAATCCCTACACTGGTCTTCATTCAGTGTCTGCCAACCCTCTCCTCCAATCCCTACACTGGCCTCCATTCAGTGTCTGCCAACCCTCTCCTCCAATCCCTACACTGGTCTCCATTCAGTGTCTGCCAACCCTCTCCTCCAATCCCTACAGTGGTCTCCATTCAGTGTCTGCCAACACTCTCCTCCAATCCCTACACTGGTCTCCATTCAGTGTCTGCCAACCCTCTCCTCCAAACCCTACACTGGTCTCCATTCAGTGTCCACCAACCCTCTTCTCCAATCCCTACACGGGTCTCCATTCAGTGTCCACCAGCCCTCTCCTCCAATCCCTACACTGGTCTCCATTCAGTGTCCACCACCCCTCTCCTTCAATCCCTACACTGGTCTCCATTCAGTGTCTGCCAACCCTCTCCTCCAATCCCTACACTGGTCTCCATTCAGTGTCTGCCAACCCTCTACTCCAATCCCTACACTGGTCTCCATTCAGTGTCTGCCAACCCTCTCCTCCAATCCCTACACTGGTCTCCATTCAGTGTCTGCCAACCCTCTCCTCCAATCCCTACACTGGTCTCCATTCAGTGTCTACCAACCCTCTCCTCCAATCCCTACACTGACCTCCAATCAGTGTCTGCCAACCCTCTCCTCCAATCTCTACACTGGTCTCCATTCAGTGTCCACCAACCCTCTCCTCCAATCCCTACACTGGTCTCCATTCAGTGTCTGCCAACCTTCTCCTCCAATCCCTACACTGGTCTCCATTCAGTGTCTGCCAACCCTCTCCTCCAATCCCTACACTGGTCTCCATTCAGTGTCCACCAACCCTCTCCTCCAATCCCTACACTGGTCTTCATTCAGTGTCTGCCAACCTTCTCCTCCAATCCCTACACTGGTTTTCATTCAGTGTCTGCCAACCCTCTCCTCCAATCCCTACACTGGTCTCCATTCAGTGTCCACCAACCCTCTTCTCCAATCCCTACACTGGTCTTCATTCAGTGTCTGCCAACCTTCTCCTCCAATCCCCACACTGGTCTCCATTCAGTGTCCACCAACCCTCTTCTCCAATCCCTACACTGGTCTTCATTCAGTGTCTGCCAACCCTCTCCTCCAATCTCTACACTGGTCTCCATTCAGTGTAAACCAATCCTCTTCTCCAATCCCTACACTGGTCTTCATTCAGTGTCTGCCAACCTTCTCCTCCAATCCCTACACTGGTCTCCATTCAGTGTCAGCCAACCCTCTCCTCCAATCCCTACACTGGTCTCCATTCAGTGTCTGCCAACCCTCTCCTCCAATCCCTACACTGGTCTCCATTCAGTGTCTGCCAACCCTCTCCTCCAATCCCTACACTGGTCTCCATTCAGTGTCTGCCAACCCTCTCCTCCAATCCCTACACTGGTCTCCATGCAGTGTCCGCCACCCCTTTCCTCCAATCCCTACACTGGTCTCCATTCAGTGTCTGCCAACCCTCTCCTCCAATCCCTACACTGGTCTCCATTCAGTGTCTGCCAACCCTCTCCTCCAATCCCTACACTGGTCTCCATTCAGTGTCTGCCAACCCTCTCCTCCAATCCCTACAGTGGTCTCCATTCAGTGTCTGCCAACACTCTCCTCCAATCCATACACTGGTCTCCATTCAGTGTCTGCCAACCCTCTCCTCCAATCCCTACACTGGTCTCCATTCAGTGTCTGCCAACCCTATCCTCCAATCCCTACACTGGTCTCCATTCAGTGTCCACCAACCCTCTACTCCAATCCCTACACTGGTCTCCATTCAGAGTCTGCCAACCCTCTCCTCCAATCCCTACATTGACCTCCATTCAGTGTCTGCCAACCCTCTCCTCCAATCCCTACACTGGTCTCCATTCAGTGTCTGCCAACCCTCTCCTCCAATCCCTACACTGGTCTCCATTCAGTGTCTGCCAACCCTCTCCTCCAATCCCTACACTGGTCTTCATTCAGTGTCTGACAACCCTCTCCTCCAATCCCTACACTGGTCTCCATTCAGTGTCTGCCAACCCTCTCCTCCAATCCCTACACTGGTCTCCATTCAGTGTCTGCCAACCCTATCCTCCAATCCCTACACTGGTCTTCATTCAGTGTCTGACAACCCTCTCCTCCAATCCCTACACTGACCTCCATTCAGTGTCTGCCAACCCTCTCCTCCAATCCCTACACTGGTCTCCATTCAGTGTCTGCCAACCCTCTCCTCCAATCCCTACAGTGGTCTCCATTCAGTGTCTGCCAACACTCTCCTCCAATCCCTACACTGGTCTCCATTCAGTGTCTGCCAACCCTCTCCTCCAATCCCTACACTGGTCTCCATTCCGTGTCTGCCAACCCTCTCCTCCCATCCCTACACTGGTCTCCATTCAGTGTCTGCCAACCCTCTCCTCCAATCCCTACACTGGTCTCCATTCAGTGTCTGCCAACCCTCTCCTCCCATCCCTACACTGGTTTCCATTCAGTGTCTGCCAACCCTCTCCTCCAATCCCTACACTGGTCTCCATTCAGTGTCTGCCAACCCTCTCCTCCAATCCCTACAGTGGTCTTCATTCAGTGTCCTCCAACCCTCTCCTCCAATCCCTACACTGGTCTTCATTCAGTGTCTGCCAACCTTCTCCTCCAATCCCTACACTGGTCTCCATTCAGTGTCTGCCAACCCTCTCCTCCAATCCCTACACTGGTCTTCATTCAGTGTCTGCCAACCTTCTCCTCCAATCCCTACACTGGTCTCCATTCAGTGTCTGCCAACCCTCTCCTCCAATCCCTACACTGATCTCCATTCAGTGTCTGCCAACCCTCTCCTCCAATCCCTACACTGGTCTCCATTCAGTGTCTGCCAACCCTCTCCTCCAATCCCTACACTGGTCTTCATTCAGTGTCTGCCAACCTTCTCCTCCAATCCCTACACTGGTCTCCATTCAGTGTCTGCCAACCCTCTCCTCCAATCCCTACACTGATCCTCACTCAGCGTCTGCCAACCCTCTCCTCCAATCCCTACACTGATCTTCATTCAGTATCTGTCAACCCTCTCCTCCAATCCCTACACTGGTCTCCATTCAGTGTCCACCACCACTCTCCTCCAATCCCTACACTGGTCTCCATTCAGTGTCTGCCAACCCTCTCCTCCAATCCCTACACTGGTCTCCATTCAGTGTCTGCCAACCCTCTCCTCCAATCCCTACACTGGTCTCCATTCAGTGTCTGTCAACCCTCTCCTCCAATCCCTACACTGGTCTCCATTCAGTGTCTGCCAACCCCCTCCTCCAATCCCTACACTGGTCTCCATTCAGAGTCTGCCAACCCTCCCCTCCATTCCCTACACTGGTCTCCATTCAGTGTCCACCAACCCTCTCCTCCAATCCCTACACTGGTCTTCATTCAGTGTCTGCCAACCTTCTCCTCCAATCCCTACACTGGTCTCCATTCAGTGTCTGCCAACCCTCTCCTCCAATCCCTACACTGGTCTCCATTCAGTGTCTGCCAACCCTCTCCTCCAATCCCTACAGTGGTCTCCATTCAGTGTCTGCCAACACTCTCCTCCAATCCCTACACTGGTCTCCATTCAGAGTCTGCCAACCCTCTCCTCCAATCCCTACACTGGTCTCCATTCAGTGTCTGCCAACCCTCTCCTCCAATCCCTACACTGGTCTCCATTCAGTGTCTGCCAACCCTCTCCTCCAATCCCTACACTGGTCTCCATTCAGTGTCTGCCAACCCTCTCCTCCAATCCCTACACTGGTCTTCATTCAGTGTCTGACAACCCTCTCCTCCAATCCCTACACTGACCTCCATTCAGTGTCTGCCAACCCTCTCCTCCAATCCCTACACTGGTCTCCATTCAGTGTCTGCCAACCCTCTCCTCCAATCCCTACAGTGGTCTCCATTCAGTGTCGGCCAACACTCTCCTCCAATCCCTACACTGGTCTCCATTCAGTGTCTGCCAACCCTCTCCTCCAATCCCTACACTGGTCTCCATTCAGTGTCTGCCAACCTTCTCCTCCAATCCCTACACTGGTCTCCATTCAGTGTCTGCCAACTCTCTCCTCCAATCCCTACACTGGTCTCCATTCAGTGTCTGCCAACCCTCTTCTCCAATCCCTACACTGGTCTCCATTCAGCGTCTGCCAACCTTCTCCTCCAATCCCTACACTGGTCTCCATTCAGTGTCTGCCAACCCTCTCCTCCAATCCCTACACTGGTCTCCATTCAGCGTCTGCCAACCTTCTCCTCCAATCCCTACACTGGTCTCCATTCAGTGTCTGCCAACCCTCTCCTCCAATCCCTACACTGGTCTCCATTCAGTGTCTGCCAACCTTCTCCTCCAATCCCTACACTGGTCTCCATTCAGTGTCTGCCAACTCTCTCCTCCAATCCCTACACTGGTCTCCATTCAGTGTCTGCCAACCCTCTTCTCCAATCCCTACACTGGTCTCCATTCAGCGTCTGCCAACCTTCTCCTCCAATCCCTACACTGACCTCCATTCAGTGTCTGCCAACCCTCTCCTCCAATCCCTACACTGGTCTCCATTCAGTGTCTGCCAACCCTCTCCTCCAATCCCTACAGTGGTCTCCATTCAGTGTCGGCCAACACTCTCCTCCAATCCCTACACTGGTCTCCATTCAGTGTCTGCCAACCCTCTTCTCCAATCCCTACACTGGTCTCCATTCAGCGTCTGCCAACCTTCTCCTCCAATCCCTACACTGGTCTCCATTCAGTGTCTGCCAACCCTCTCCTCCAATCCCTACACTGGTCTTCATTTAGTGTCTGCCAACCTTCTCCTCCAATCCCTACACTGGTCTTCATTCAGTGTCTGCCAACCTTCTCCTCCAATCCCTACACTGGTCTCCATTCAGTGTCTGCCAACCCTCTCCTCCAATCCCTACACTGATCTCCATTCAGTGTCTGCCAACCCTCTCCTCCCATCCCTACACTGGTCTCCATTCAGTGTCCACCAACCCTCCCCTCCAATCCCTACACTGGTCTCCATTCAGTGTCTGCCAACCCTATCCTCCAATCCCTACACTGGTCTCCATTCAGAGTCTGCCAACCCTCTCCTCCAATCCCTACATTGACCTCCATTCAGTGTCTGCCAACCCTCTCCTCCAATCCCTACACTGGTCTCCATTCAGTGTCTGCCAACCCTCTCCTCCAATCCCTACACTTGTCTCCATTCAGTGTCTGCCAACCCTATCCTCCAATCCCTACACTGGTCTTCATTCAGTGTCTGACAACCCTCTCCTCCAATCCCTACACTGACCTCCATTCAGTGTCTGCCAACCCTCTCCTCCAATCCCTGCACTGGTCTCCATTCAGTGTCTGCCAACCCTCTCCTCCAATCCCTACACTGGTCTCCATTCCGTGTCTGCCAACCCTCTCCTCCCATCCCTACACTGGTCTCCATTCAGTGTCTGTCAACCCTCTCCTCCAATCCCTGCACTGGTCTCCATTCAGAGTCTGCCAACCCTCTCCTCCAATCCCTACACTGGTCTCCATTCAGTGTCTGCCAACCCTCTCCTCCAATCCCTACACTTGTCTCCATTCAGTGTCTGCCAACCCTATCCTCCAATCCCTACACTGGTCTTCATTCAGTGTCTGACAACCCTCTCCTCCAATCCCTACACTGACCTCCATTCAGTGTCTGCCAACCCTCTCCTCCAATCCCTGCACTGGTCTCCATTCAGTGTCTGCCAACCCTCTCCTCCAATCCCTACACTGGTCTCCATTCCGTGTCTGCCAACCCTCTCCTCCCATCCCTACACTGGTCTCCATTCAGTGTCTGCCAACCCTCTCCTCCAATCCCTACACTGGTCTCCATTCAGTGTCCACCAACTCTCTCCTCCAATCCCTACACTGGTCTCCATTCACTGTCTGCCAACCCTCTCCTCCAATCCCTGCACTGGTCTCCATTCAGTGTCTGCCAACCCTCTCCTCCAATCCCTACACTGGTCTCCATTCCGTGTCTGCCAACCCTCTCCTCCAATACCTACACTGGTCTCCATTCAGTGTCTGCCAACCCTCTCCTCCCATCCCTACACTGGTTTCCATTCAGTGTCTGCCAACCCTCTCCTCCAATCCCTACAGTGGTCTCCATTCAGTGTCCTCCAACCCTCTCCTCCAATCCCTACACTGATCTCCATTCAGTGTCTGCCAACACTCTCCTCCAATCCCTACACTGGTCTTCATTCAGTGTCTGCCAACCTTCTCCTCCAATCCCTACACTGGTCTCCATTCAGTGTCTGCCAACCCTCTCCTCCAATCCCTACACTGGTCTTCATTCACTGTCTGCCAACCTTCTCCTCCAATCCCTACACTGGTCTCCATTCAGTGTCTGCCAACCCTCTCCTCCAATCCCTACACTGATCCTCACTCAGCGTCTGCCAACCCTCTCCTCCAATCCCTACACTGATCTTCATTCAGTATCTGTCAACCCTCTCCTCCAATCCCTACACTGGTCTCCATTCAGTGTCCACCACCACTCTCCTCCAATCCCTACACTGGTCTCCATTCAGTGTCTGCCAACCCTCTCCTCCAATCCCTACACTGGTCTCCATTCAGTGTCTGCCAACCCTCTCCTCCAATCCCTACACTGGTCTCCATTCAGTGTCTGTCAACCCTCTCCTCCAATCCCTACACTGGTCTCCATTCAGTGTCTGCCAACCCTCTCCTCCAATCCCTACACTGGTCTCCATTCAGTGTCTGCCATCCCTCTCCTCCAATCCCTACAGTGGTCTCCATTCAGTGTCTGCCAACCCTCTCCTCCAATCCCTACACTGGTCTCCATTCAGTGTCTGCCAACCCTCTCCTCCAATCCCTACACTGGTCTCCATTCAGTGTCTGCCAACCCTCTCCTCCCATCCCTACACTGGTCTCCATTCAGTGTCTGCCAACCCTCTCCTCCAATCCCTACACTGGTCTCCATTCAGTGTCTGCCAACCCTCTCCTCCAATCCCTACACTGGTCTCCATTCAGTGTCTGCCAACCCTCCCCTCCAATCCCTACACTGGTCTCCATTCAGTGTCTGCCAACCCTCCCCTCCAATCCCTACACTGGTCTCCATTCAGTGTCTGCCAACCCTCTCCTCCAATCCCTACACTGGTCTCCATTCAGTGTCTACCAACCTTCTCCTCCAATCCCTACACTGGTCTCCATTCAGTGTCTGCCAACCCTCTCCTCCAATCCCTACACTGGTCTCCATTCAGTGTCTACCAACCCTCTCCTCCAATCCCTACACTGACCTCCAATCAGTGTCTGCCAACCCTCTCCTCCAATCCCTACACTGGCCTCCATTCAGTGTCCACCAACTCTCTCCTCCAATCCCTACACTGGCTCCCATTCAGTGTCCGCCAACCCTCTCCTCCAATCCCTACACTGGTCTTCATTCAGTGTCTACCAACCTTCTCCTCCAATCCCTACACTGGTCTCCATTCAGTGTCTGCCAACCCTCTCCTCCAATCCCTACACTGGTCTCCATTCAGTGTCTGCCAACCCTCTCCTCCAATCCCTACAGTGGTCTCCATTCAGTGTCTGCCAACACTCTCCTCCAATCCCTACACTGGTCTCCATTCAGTGTCTACCAACCTTCTCCTCCAATCCCTACACTGGTCTCCATTCAGTGTCTGCCAACCTTCTCCTCCAATCCCTACACTGGTCTCCATTCAGTGTCTGCCAACCCTCTCCTCCAATCCCTACACTGGTCTCCATTCAGTGTCTACCAACCTTCTCCTCCAATCCCTACACTGGTCTCCATTCAGTGTCTGCCAACCTTCTCCTCCAATCCCTACACTGGTCTCCATTCAGTGTCTGCCAACCCTCTCCTCCAATCCCTACACTGGTCTCCATTCAGTGTCTACCAACCTTCTCCTCCAATCCCTACACTGGTCTTCATTCAGTGTCTGCCAACCTTCTCCTCCAATCCCTACACTGGTCTCCATTCAGTGTCTACCAACCCTCTCCTCCAATCCCTACACTGACCTCCAATCAGTGTCTGCCAACCCTCTCCTCCAATCCCTACACTGGCCTCCATTCAGTGTCCACCAACTCTCTCCTCCAATCCCTACACTGGCTCCCATTCAGTGTCCGCCAACCCTCTCCTCCAATCCCTACACTGGTCTTCATTCAGTGTCTGCCAACCCTCTCCTCCAATCCCTACACTGGCCTCCATTCAGTGTCTGCCAACCCTCTCCTCCAATCCCTACACTGGTCTCCATTCAGTGTCTGCCAACCCTCTCCTCCAATCCCTACAGTGGTCTCCATTCAGTGTCTGCCAACACTCTCCTCCAATCCCTACACTGGTCTCCATTCAGTGTCCACCAACCCTCTTCTCCAATCCCTACACGGGTCTCCATTCAGTGTCCACCAGCCCTCTCCTCCAATCCCTACACTGGTCTCCATTCAGTGTCCACCACCCCTCTCCTTCAATCCCTACACTGGTCTCCATTCAGTGTCTGCCAACCCTCTCCTCCAATCCCTACACTGGTCTCCATTCAGTGTCTGCCAACCCTCTACTCCAATCCCTACACTGGTCTCCATTCAGTGTCTGCCAACCCTCTCCTCCAATCCCTACACTGGTCTCCATTCAGTGTCTGCCAACCCTCTCCTCCAATCCCTACACTGGTCTCCATTCAGTGTCTACCAACCCTCTCCTCCAATCCCTACACTGACCTCCAATCAGTGTCTGCCAACCATCTCCTCCAATCTCTACACTGGTCTCCATTCAGTGTCCACCAACCCTCTCCTCCAATCCCTACACTGGTCTCCATTCAGTGTCTGCCAACCTTCTCCTCCAATCCCTACACTGGTCTCCATTCAGTGTCTGCCAACCCTCTCCTCCAATCCCTACACTGGTCTCCATTCAGTGTCCACCAACCCTCTCCTCCAATCCCTACACTGGTCTTCATTCAGTGTCTGCCAACCTTCTCCTCCAATCCCTACACTGGTTTTCATTCAGTGTCTGCCAACCCTCTCCTCCAATCCCTACACTGGTCTCCATTCAGTGTCCACCAACCCTCTTCTCCAATCCCTACACTGGTCTTCATTCAGTGTCTGCCAACCTTCTCCTCCAATCCCTACACTGGTCTCCATTCAGTGTCCACCAACCCTCTTCTCCAATCCCTACACTGGTCTTCATTCAGTGTCTGCCAACCCTCTCCTCCAATCTCTACACTGGTCTCCATTCAGTGTCCACCAACCCTCTTCTCCAATCCCTACACTGGTCTTCATTCAGTGTCTGCCAACCTTCTCCTCCAATCCCTACACTGGTCTCCATTCAGTGTCAGCCAACCCTCTCCTCCAATCCCTACACTGGTCTCCATTCAGTGTCTGCCAACCCTCTCCTCCAATCCCTACACTGGTCTCCATTCAGTGTCTGCCAACCCTCTCCTCCAATCCCTACACTGGTCTCCATTCAGTGTCTGCCAACCCTCTCCTCCAATCCCTACACTGGTCTCCATGCAGTGTCCGCCACCCCTTTCCTCCAATCCCTACACTGGTCTCCATTCAGTGTCTGCCAACCCTCTCCTCCAATCCCTACACTGGTCTCCATTCAGTGTCTGCCAACCCTCTCCTC
Source organism: Lithobates clamitans (assembly GCA_037952925.1). NCBI lineage: Eukaryota > Metazoa > Chordata > Amphibia > Anura > Ranidae > Lithobates > Lithobates clamitans. Next base: position 34,814 of record JBBGZY010001363.1, on the reverse strand, counting down.
CAATCCCTACACTGGTCTTCATTCAGTGTCTGCGAACCTTCTCCTCCAATCCCTACACTGGTCTTCATTCAGTGTCTGACAACCCTCTCCTCCAATCCCTACACTGACCTCCATTCAGTGTCCTCCAACCCTCTCCTCCAATCCCTACACTGATCTCCATTCAGTGTCTGCCAACCCACTCCTCCAATCCCTACACTGACCTCCATTCAGTGTCTGCCAACCCTCTCCTCCAATCCCTGCACTGGTCTCCATTCAGTGTCTGCCAACCCTCTCCTCCAATCCCTACAGTGGTCTCCATTCAGTGTCTGCCAACACTCTCCTCCAATCCATACACTGGTCTCCATTCAGTGTCTGCCAACCCTCTCCTCCAATCCCTACACTGGTCTCCATTCAGTGTCTGCCAACCCTATCCTCCAATCCCTACACTGGTCTCCATTCAGTGTCCACCAACCCTCTACTCCAATCCCTACACTGGTCTCCATTCAGAGTCTGCCAACCCTCTCCTCCAATCCCTACATTGACCTCCATTCAGTGTCTGCCAACCCTCTCCTCCAATCCCTACACTGGTCTCCATTCAGTGTCTGCCAACCCTCTCCTCCAATCCCTACACTGGTCTCCATTCAGTGTCTGCCAACCCTATCCTCCAATCCCTACACTGGTCTTCATTCAGTGTCTGACAACCCTCTCCTCCAATCCCTACACTGGTCTCCATTCAGTGTCTGCCAACCCTCTCCTCCAATCCCTACACTGGTCTCCATTCAGTGTCTGCCAACCCTATCCTCCAATCCCTACACTGGTCTTCATTCAGTGTCTGACAACCCTCTCCTCCAATCCCTACACTGACCTCCATTCAGTGTCTGCCAACCCTCTCCTCCAATCCCTACACTGGTCTCCATTCAGTGTCTGCCAACCCTCTCCTCCAATCCCTACAGTGGTCTCCATTCAGTGTCTGCCAACACTCTCCTCCAATCCCTACACTGGTCTCCATTCAGTGTCTGCCAACCCTCTCCTCCAATCCCTACACTGGTCTCCATTCCGTGTCTGCCAACCCTCTCCTCCCATCCCTACACTGGTCTCCATTCAGTGTCTGCCAACCCTCTCCTCCAATCCCTACACTGGTCTCCATTCAGTGTCTGCCAACCCTCTCCTCCCATCCCTACACTGGTTTCCATTCAGTGTCTGCCAACCCTCTCCTCCAATCCCTACACTGGTCTCCATTCAGTGTCTGCCAACCCTCTCCTCCAATCCCTACAGTGGTCTCCATTCAGTGTCCTCCAACCCTCTCCTCCAATCCCTACACTGGTCTTCATTCAGTGTCTGCCAACCTTCTCCTCCAATCCCTACACTGGTCTCCATTCAGTGTCTGCCAACCCTCTCCTCCAATCCCTACACTGGTCTTCATTCAGTGTCTGCCAACCTTCTCCTCCAATCCCTACACTGGTCTCCATTCAGTGTCTGCCAACCCTCTCCTCCAATCCCTACACTGATCTCCATTCAGTGTCTGCCAACCCTCTCCTCCAATCCCTACACTGGTCTCCATTCAGTGTCTGCCAACCCTCTCCTCCAATCCCTACACTGGTCTTCATTCAGTGTCTGCCAACCTTCTCCTCCAATCCCTACACTGGTCTCCATTCAGTGTCTGCCAACCCTCTCCTCCAATCCCTACACTGATCCTCACTCAGCGTCTGCCAACCCTCTCCTCCAATCCCTACACTGATCTTCATTCAGTATCTGTCAACCCTCTCCTCCAATCCCTACACTGGTCTCCATTCAGTGTCCACCACCACTCTCCTCCAATCCCTACACTGGTCTCCATTCAGTGTCTGCCAACCCTCTCCTCCAATCCCTACACTGGTCTCCATTCAGTGTCTGCCAACCCTCTCCTCCAATCCCTACACTGGTCTCCATTCAGTGTCTGTCAACCCTCTCCTCCAATCCCTACACTGGTCTCCATTCAGTGTCTGCCAACCCCCTCCTCCAATCCCTACACTGGTCTCCATTCAGAGTCTGCCAACCCTCCCCTCCATTCCCTACACTGGTCTCCATTCAGTGTCCACCAACCCTCTCCTCCAATCCCTACACTGGTCTTCATTCAGTGTCTGCCAACCTTCTCCTCCAATCCCTACACTGGTCTCCATTCAGTGTCTGCCAACCCTCTCCTCCAATCCCTACACTGGTCTCCATTCAGTGTCTGCCAACCCTCTCCTCCAATCCCTACAGTGGTCTCCATTCAGTGTCTGCCAACACTCTCCTCCAATCCCTACACTGGTCTCCATTCAGAGTCTGCCAACCCTCTCCTCCAATCCCTACACTGGTCTCCATTCAGTGTCTGCCAACCCTCTCCTCCAATCCCTACACTGGTCTCCATTCAGTGTCTGCCAACCCTCTCCTCCAATCCCTACACTGGTCTCCATTCAGTGTCTGCCAACCCTCTCCTCCAATCCCTACACTGGTCTTCATTCAGTGTCTGACAACCCTCTCCTCCAATCCCTACACTGACCTCCATTCAGTGTCTGCCAACCCTCTCCTCCAATCCCTACACTGGTCTCCATTCAGTGTCTGCCAACCCTCTCCTCCAATCCCTACAGTGGTCTCCATTCAGTGTCGGCCAACACTCTCCTCCAATCCCTACACTGGTCTCCATTCAGTGTCTGCCAACCCTCTCCTCCAATCCCTACACTGGTCTCCATTCAGTGTCTGCCAACCTTCTCCTCCAATCCCTACACTGGTCTCCATTCAGTGTCTGCCAACTCTCTCCTCCAATCCCTACACTGGTCTCCATTCAGTGTCTGCCAACCCTCTTCTCCAATCCCTACACTGGTCTCCATTCAGCGTCTGCCAACCTTCTCCTCCAATCCCTACACTGGTCTCCATTCAGTGTCTGCCAACCCTCTCCTCCAATCCCTACACTGGTCTCCATTCAGCTTCTGTCAACCTTCTCCTCCAATCCCTACACTGGTCTCCATTCAGTGTCTGCCAACCCTCTCCTCCAATCCCTACACTGGTCTCCATTCAGTGTCTGCCAACCTTCTCCTCCAATCCCTACACTGGTCTCCATTCAGTGTCTGCCAACTCTCTCCTCCAATCCCTACACTGGTCTCCATTCAGTGTCTGCCAACCCTCTTCTCCAATCCCTACACTGGTCTCCATTCAGCGTCTGCCAACCTTCTCCTCCAATCCCTACACTGACCTCCATTCAGTGTCTGCCAACCCTCTCCTCCAATCCCTACACTGGTCTCCATTCAGTGTCTGCCAACCCTCTCCTCCAATCCCTACAGTGGTCTCCATTCAGTGTCGGCCAACACTCTCCTCCAATCCCTACACTGGTCTCCATTCAGTGTCTGCCAACCCTCTTCTCCAATCCCTACACTGGTCTCCATTCAGCGTCTGCCAACCTTCTCCTCCAATCCCTACACTGGTCTCCATTCAGTGTCTGCCAACCCTCTCCTCCAATCCCTACACTGGTCTTCATTCAGTGTCTGCCAACCTTCTCCTCCAATCCCTACACTGGTCTTCATTCAGTGTCTGCCAACCTTCTCCTCCAATCCCTACACTGGTCTCCATTCAGTGTCTGCCCACCCTCTCCTCCAATCCCTACACTGATCTCCATTCAGTGTCTGCCAACCCTCTCCTCCCATCCCTACACTGGTCTCCATTCAGTGTCCACCAACCCTCTCCTCCAATCCCTACACTGGTCTCCATTCAGTGTCTGCCAACCCTCTCCTCCAATCCCTACACTGGTCTCCATTCATTGTCTGCCAACCCTCTCCTCCAATCCCTACACTGGTCTCCATTCAGTGTCTGCCAACCCTCTCCTCCAATCCCTACACTGGTCTCCATTCAGTGTCTGCCAACCCTCTCCTCCAATCCCTACACTGATCTCCATTCAGTGTCTGCCAACACTCTCCTCCAATCCCTACACTGGTCTCCATTCAGTGTCTGCCAACCCTCTCCTCCATTCCCTACACTGGTCTCCATTCAGTGTCTGCCAACCCTCTCCTCCAATCCCTACACTGGCTCCCAATCACCCAGCGAATTAAATTCAAAATACTAACCACAACATACAAAGCCATTCACAACTCTGCCCTGAGCTCCATCACCAATCTTGTCTCCAAATATCACCCACATCCTCTCCGCTCTTCTCAAGACCTCCTACTCTCAAGCTCCTTCATCTCCTCCTCCCATGCTCATCTCCAGGATTTCTCCAGAGCCTCTCCCATCCTCTGGAACTCGCTACCTCCTCTGGTCCGGCTATCCCCTACTCTTCTACCTTCAGGCGATCCCTGAAAACTCATCTCTTCAGGGAAGCTGATCACATCTCCAACTAATCTTCTACCACTTCCATCAGCTCATCCCCCACAGTTACAACCTTTTGTACCACCTGCCCCACCCTATTAGATTGTAAGCTCTTCTGAGCAGGGCCCTCCTAATCCTCTTGTATTGTATTGTATTATAACTGGATTGTGGAGGACGGAAAGGAGTAGATGGAGGATGGTGGAACGGGATTGTGGAGGATGAATAGGAGTAGATGGAGGATGGTGGAAGGGGATTGTGGAGGACGGAAAGGAGTAGATGGAGGATGGTGGAAGGGGATTGTGGAGGATGGATAGGAGTAGATGGAGGATGGTGGAAGGGGATTGTGGAGGACGGATAGGAGTAGATGGAGGATGGTGGAAGGGGATTGTGGAGGACGGATAGGAGTAGATGGAGGATGGTGGAAGGGGATTGAGGAGGACGGATAGGAGTAGATGGAGGATGGTGGAAGGGGATTGTGGAGGACGGATAGGAGTAGATGGAGGACGGTGGAAGGGGATTGTGGAGGATGGATAGGAGTAGATGGAGGATGGTGGAAGGGGATTGTGGAGGACAGATAGGAGTAGATGGAGGATGGTGGAAGGGGATTGTGGAGGACGGATAGGAGTAGATGGAGGATGGTGGAAGGGGATTGTGGAGGACGGATAGGAGTAGATGGAGGATGGTGGAAGGGGATTGTGGAGGACGGATAGGAGTAGATAGAGGATGGTGGAAGGGGATTGTGGAGGACGGATAGGAGTAGATGGAGGATGGTGGAAGGGGATTGTGGAGGACGGATAGGAGTAGATGGAGGATGGTGGAAGGGGATTGGGGAGGATGGATAGGAGTAGTTGGAGGATGGTGGAAGGGGATTGTGGAGGACGGATAGGAGTAGATGGAGGATGGTGGAAGGGGATGGTGGAGGACGGATAGGAGTAGATGGAGGATGGTGGAAGGGGATTGTGGAGGACAGATAGGATTAGATGGAGGATGGTGGAAGGGGATTGTGGAGGACGGATAGGAGTAGATGGAGGATGGTGGAAGGGGATTGTGGAGGACGGATAGGAGTAGATGGAGGACGGTGGAAGGGGATTGTGGAGGACGGATAGGAGTAGATGGAGGACGGTGGAAGGGGATTGTGGAGGACGGATAGGAGTAGATGGAGGATGGTGGAAGGGGATTGTGGAGGACGGATAAGAGTAGATGGAGGATGGTGGAAGGGGATTGTGGAGGACGGATAGGAGTAGATGGAGGACGGTGGAAGGGGATTGTGGAGGATGGATAGGAGTAGATGGAGGACGGTGGATGGGGATTGTGGAGGATGGAAAGGAGTAGATGGAGGATGGTGGAAGGGGATGGTGGAGGACGGATAGGAGTAGATGGAGGACGGTGGAAGGGGATTATGGAGGATGGATAGGAGTAGATGGAGGATGGTGGAAGGTGATTGTGGAGGACGGATAGGAGTAGATGGAGGACGGTGGAAGGGGATTGTGGAGGATGGATAGGAGTAGATGGAGGACGGTGGAAGGGGATTGTGGAGGATGGAAAGGAGTAGATGAAGGATGGTGGAAGGGGATGGTGGAGGATGGATAGGAGTAGATGGAGGATGGTGGAAGGGGATTGTGGAGGATGGATAGGAGTAGATGGAGGATGGTGGAAGGGGATTGAGGAGGACGGATAGGAGTAGATGGAGGATGGTGGAAGGGGATTGTGGAGGACGGATAGGAGTAGATGGAGGATGGTGGAAGGGGATTGGGGAGGACGGATAGGAGTAGATGGAGGATGGTGGAAGGGGATTGTGGAAGATGGATAGGAGTAGATGTAGGATGGTGGAAGGGGATTGTGGAAGAAGGATAGGAGTAGATGGAGGATGGTGGAAGGGGATTGTGGAGGACGGATAGGAGTAGATGGAGGATGGTGGAAGGGGATTGTGAAGGACGGAAAGAAGTAGATGGAGGATGGTGGAAGGGGATGGTGGAGGACAGATAGAAATAGATGGAGGATGGTGGAAGGGGATTGTGGAGGACGGATAGGAGTAGATGGAGGACGGTGGAAGGGGATAGTGGAGGACGGATAGGAGTAGATGGAGGACGATGGAAGGGGATTGTGGAGGGCGGATAGGAGTAAATGGAGGATGGTGGAAGGGGATTGTGGAGGACGGATAGGAGTAGATGGAGGATGGTGGAAGGAGATTGTGGAGAATGGATAGGAGTAGATGGAGGACGGTGGAAGGGGATTGTGGAGGACAGATAGGATTAGATGGAGGATGGTGGAAGGGGATTGTGGAGGATGGATAGGAGTAGATGGAGGATGGTGGAAGGGGATTGTGGAGGATGGATAGGAGTAGATGGAGGATGGTGGAAGGGGATTGTGGAGGATGGATAGGAGTAGATGGAGGACGGTGGAAGGGGATTGTGGAGGACGGATAGGAGTAGATGGAGGATGGTGGAAGGGGATTGTGGAGGACGGATAGGAGTAGATGGAGGATGGTGGAAGGGGATTGTGGAGGATGGATAGGAGTGGATGGAGGATGGTGGAAGGGGATTGTGGAGGACGGATAGGAGTAGATGGAGGATGGTGGAAGGGGATTGTGGAGGACGGATAGGAGTAGATGGAGGATGGTGGAAGGGGATTGTGGAGGATGGATAGGAGTAGATGGAGGACGGTGGAAGGGGATTGTGGAGGATGGAAAGGAGTAGATGGAGGATGGTGGAAGGGGATTGTGGAGGACGGATAGGAGTAAATGGAGGATGGTGGAAGGGGATTGTGGACGACGGATAGGAGTAGATGGAGGATGGTGGAAGGGGATTGTGGAGGACGGATAGGAGTAAATGGAGGATGGTGGAAGGGGATTGTGGACGACGGATAGGAGTAGATGGAGGATGGTGGAAGGGGATTGTGGTGGACGGATAGGAGTACATGGAGGATGGTGGAAGGGGATTGTGGTGGACGGATAGGAGTACATGGAGGATGGTGGAAGGGGATTGTGGACGACGGATAGGAATAGATGGATGACAAGTTTTAGGAATAAATTATGAAGGGCAGGAGAAAGGGAAGAAGAGGGTGGAAGGGAGTGAATAGTGTAGAAGAGGGAGGGGTTAGATGGAGGGTGGAGGACAGGAGTAGGGTAGAAGATGTTGGGAGGGGAGGGTGGCGTAAAGATATGGGGTAGAGTATGATGGAGGTAAAGGTAGATGGAGGAGGATGGAGGAAGGACAGGGATGGGGTAGAGGCAGACAATGGGAGTGGGGAGTTAGTTGGAGGGTGGAGGACAGGAGTAGGGTAGAGGATTATTGGATGGGAGGGAGGGGGACAGAGGTTGGGTAGAAGATGATGGAGGTAAGGGTAGATGGAGGAGGGTGGAGGATGAATCGGAATGGGGTAGAGGCTGACAGTGGGGGGGGGGGGGAGGAGTTAGATGGTGGGTGGAGGACAGGAGTAGGGTAGAGGATTTTGGGATGGGAGGGTGGTGTACAGATATGGGGTAGAGTATGATGGAGGTAAGGGTAGATGGAGGAGGATGGAGGAAGGACAGGGATGGGGTAGAGGCAGACAATGGGAGTGAGGAGTTAGATGGAGGGTGGAGAACAGGAGTAGGGTAGAGTATTATTGGATGGGAGGGTGGGGAACAGAAGTGGGGTAGAAGATGATGGAGGTAAGAGTAGATGGAGGAGTGTGGAGGATGGATCGGGATGGGGTAGAGGCTGACAGTGGGGGGGGGGGGGGGAAGGAGTTAGATGGTGGGTGGAGGACAGGAGTAGGATAGAGGAGGGTGGCAGACAGATGTGGGGTAGAGTATGATGGAGGTAAGAGTATGATGGAGGATGGTGGAGGACTGGGATGGGGTAGAGGATGATGGAGGTAAGAGTAGATGGAGGAGGGTGGAGGACGGATAGGGGTAGGGTAAAGGCTGACAATGGAGGTGGAGAGTTAAATGGAGGGTGAAGGACAGGGATGGGGTAGAGTATGATGGAGGTAAGAGTAGATGGAGGATGGTGGAGGACATGGATGGGGTAGAGGATGATGGAGGTAGGAGTAGATGGAGGACAGGGTTCGGGTAGAGGATGATGGGTGAAAAGTATGATGGACGGTGGAGGACAGAAAAGGGGTAAGATGGAAGGTGATGGAAGATTGGAGGGGATGTTGGGAGTGGTGTTGGACAGATAATGGACAGCAGAGACATATTTCCATGTGGATTTGCAGAATATGGACCTGATATCACTTCCTGTCCATCCAGAAAACTGCAGCCATTGGCTGATGGGTCACATTTTATGAGAAGAGTCGAGTAAAAAGCATAGTGTTCCTGGGTACAAACATAAGATGGTTCCGGGGTGGATCCTCTGGGTGAAGGGACGATTTCTGACCCGTTCATGTGGTAGAATGTTCTGGAACGTCTCTATAGAAGATCAGAACCCGGGATACGTCAGAGTTCAGTACTTTCCCTTTAACTGGTTTCCATCAGCTTGGGCCTCATTATTTTGCACACGTCCCATGTCCCGGCTCCCCTGCAGAACATGAAAGTTAGTCATACAGCGGGGGACATTGGCCCCTTGACTTGTAAACACGGGGCCCCAGGCCTTCACATCCCTGCTCTCTGCATGAACCTGGCACACTTCTCATCATTCTTGCCCGGTCCTCTGCTCAGCCAGAATCGCACGTCTGCCAAACAACCAGCTGTGTGTTATAGAGGAGATAACCGTTCCCTATATCACCGGACAGCCGTCACCCCTTACAGCAGAGCCAAGAGACTTCATCCTTCATTGTATTATTATTGGGCACTTACAGTGCCTGGAAAAAAGTATTCATACCCCTTGGAATTTCCCACATTTTGTTACAACCAAAAACATAAATGTATTTTATTGGGATTTTATGTGATAAACCAACACAAAGTGTCACATAATTGTGAAGAGGAAGGAAAATGATAAACATTACAAATAAATATGTGAAAAGTGTGTGGGGGGGGCATTTGTATGGCGCCCCCCGGAGTCAATACTTTGTAGAACCCCCTTTCTAAGTCTTTTTGGGGATGTCTCTACCAGCTTTGCACATCTAGAGAGGACATTTCTGCCCATTCTTCTTTGTAAAATATCTCAAGCTCTGTCAGATTGGATGGAGAGCGTCTGTGAACAGCAATTTTCAAGTCTTGCCACAGATTCTCAATGTGATTTAGGTCTGGACTGTGACTGGGCCATTCTAACACATGAATATGCTTTGATGTAAACCATTCCATTGTAGCTCTGGCTGGATGTTTCGGGTCGTTGTCCTGCTGGAAGGTGAACCTCCCGCCCCAGTCTCAAGTCTTTTGTAGACTCTAACAGGTTTTCTTCTAAGATTGTCCTGTATTTGTCTCCATCCATCTTCTCATCAACTCTGACCAGCTTCCCTGTCCCTGCTGAAGAAAACCATCCCCACCACATGATGCTGCCACCACCATGTTTCACGGTGGGGATGGTGTGTTCAGGGTGATGTGCAGTGTTAGTTTTCCCCACACATAGCGTTTTACTTTTAGGCCATAAAGTTGAATTTTGGTCTCATGTGACCAGATCACCTTCTTCCACATGTTTGCTGTGTCCTCCACATGGCTTCTCACAAACTACAAACAGGGCTTCTTATGACTTTCTTTCACCAATGTCTTTCTTCTTGTCACTCTTCCATAAAGGGCAGATTTGTGGAGAACACGACTAATAGTTGTCCTGTGGACAGATTCTCCCACCTGAGCTGTGGATCTCTGCAGCTCCTCCAGAGTTACCATGGACCTCTTGGCTCTTCTCTGATGAATGCTCTCCTTGCCCGGCCGGTCAGTTTAGGTGGACGGCCATGTCTTGGTAGGTTTGCAGTTGTGCCATACTCTTTCCATTTTCCGATGATGGATTGAACAGAGCTCCGTAAGATGTTCAAAGCTTGGGAGATTTTTTTTATAACTTAACCCTGCTTTATACTTCTCCACAACTTTATCCCTGACCTGTCTGGTGTGTTCCTTGGCCTTCATGATGCTGTTTGTTCACTAAGGTTATCTAACAAACCTCTGAGGGCTTCACAGAACAGCTATATTTATACTGAGATTAAATGACACACAGGTGGACTCTATTTACTAATTAGGTGACTTCTGAAGGCAATTGGTTCCTCTAGATTTTAGTTAGGGGTATCAGAGTAAAGGGGGCTGAATACAAATGCCCCTCCCCCCCACACTTTTCACATATTTATTTGTATCATTTATCATTTTCCCTCCACTTCACAATTATGAGACACTTTGTGTTGGTCTATCACATAAAATCCCAATAAAATACATTTACGTTTTTGGTTGTAACAAAATGTGGGAAATTTCAAGGGGTATGAATACTTTTTCAAGGCTCTGTACCTTACCTGGGAGGCCAGGATGTGGCCTGGACTGTAGAAAGTAACCTAAGACCAATGTGTAGAAGGAGAGAAGTCGGGAGGGGACATACACTATATTACCAAAAGTATTGGTCCCCCCCTTTACACACACATGACCTTTAATGACCCCCCAGTCTTAGTCCGGAGGGTTCAATATTGAGTTGGCTCCGCCCTTTGCAGCTATAACAGCTTCACCTCTTCTGGGAAGGCCGTCCACAAGGTTTAGGAGGGTGTCTATGGGAATGTTTGACCATTCTTCCAGAAGAGCATTTGTGAGGTCAGGCACTGATGTTGGACGAGAAGGCCTGGATCACAGTCTCCGTGACGGGAGTCACTTTGGGTGGGGGGTCTGTGGAACTCAGCTTTCCTTGGAGAGCTCTGGAGACTCCGTGTCCGGCTCCCCCGGCCCCTCCTATGTGTAATACTCGCTGTGTCCATTAGGGGCGCAGAGTGACCGAGAACCCCACTATGATCTGTGCTGGTCGGACTCGCTGTACAGCCACACTGGAATGTTGTATAGATGTATATATGGTGTGTTGTCTCCTGAGGTTGTGGACTCTTTGCTGGGATCGTTTGGGGTGTGGTTGTATTCCATTGTTCTACTGTGTCTGTCTGCCTTGGAAGAAAGTATATTATGGGATGAATGTCTATGTGGAGGGGGAGGGGACTCCTCCAGCAGCCCCTCCCTGCTGATAAGACTGTTTACCAATGAGAAGTTTGAATACACCTGACCTGTGTGTTCCTTATTGCTGATTGGACAGTTTACCCCGCCCTGAATCCAAGGGAGGTGGTGATGGTCCCCTGAGTTGTACATGTGTTTCAATAAACAGTTTAATGTTTTTCACCCTACACTGAGTTACGGCTGGTGACTGGGTGGATCCAAGGGTCTCGGATCGTGTGGTACCGGACAGAGGAAGCCTTTACGGCAGACATAGTCCTGTTGAGGACAAGGGTTTGTTACAATCCCAAAGGTGTTCTATCAGGTTGAGGTCAGGACTCTGTGCAGGCCAGTCAAGTTCCTCCACCCCAAACACCCTCATCCATGTCTTTATGGACCTTGTTTTGTGCACTGGTCCAAATCATTTGGTGGAGGGGGGATTATGGTGTAGGGGGAGGGGGGGGATTATGGTGGGGGGGTATAATGGTGTGGGGGGAGGGGGGATTATGGTGTGGGGTTGTTTTTTAGTTCCAGTGAAGGGAACTCTTAAGGTGTCATCATACCAAGACATTTTGGACAATTTCATGCTCCCAACTTTGTGGGAGGAGTTTGGGGACGGTCCCTTCCTGTTCTAACATGACTGCCCACCAGTGCACAAAGAAAGGTCCATAAAGACATGGATGAGTGAGTTTGGGGTGAAGGAATTTGACAGGCCTGCACAGAGTCCTGACCTCAACCCGATAGAACACCTTTGGGATGAATTAGAGTGGAGACTGCAGGCCAGGCCTTCTCATCCAACATCAGTGCCTGACCTCACAAATGCTCTTCTGGAAGAATGGTCAAACATTCCCATAGACACACTCCTAAACCTTGTGGACGGCCTTCCCAGAAGAGGTGAAGCTGTTATAGCTGCAAAGGGCGGAGCCAACTCAATACTGAACCCTCCGGACTAAGACTGGGATGTCATTAAAGGTCATGTGTGTGTAAAGGGGGGGGACCAATACTTTTGGTCATATAGTGTATTAGTGGTCTGTATAGAGACGGAAGCCAGGAGGGGAGCATGTCTGTAGGACAGTAGTCAGAAGGGGAATGCGGACAGATTTTGGTCTTTTCGGTCGGTTGGCAATATACAGAATTAGGGGGCTCTCCGTGTCCTCCAAGTGACACTCAGGGGCCCTCCGACCCTCACACCTCGGCTGCTGACCAGGATCATAGGGTGTGAAGGACCTTACAGGTCATCACTGTGCTTTGTATTTATCCTGAATTCGAATCTCAGCTCTTCCCCGAGCTCCGGAACGGTTCTGGGTTCCTAACATTTGGAAACGATGTTCCCGTGTCTTCCAAAATGTTCTGCCTGGTAAGGTCTGTATGTACTTACCTTCTGGTGACCCCCTGAGGACACAGCCGCCATCTTTATAATAGAACTGAGCTAAAACATATCACTGACCTGAGTTTATAGACCCACCGGGATGAGGGGTCAGGAGGGAAGGCTCCCTCGGGTGCTGCTGGTTACTTCCAGTCCCTGGAAACGTTACGTTCAACGTGTCTCCTGCAGACCCTACACATATATACACATATATACACATATACACACACATATATACACATATATACACACATATATACACACACATATATACACACATATATACACACACATATATACACATATATACACACACATATATACACACACATATATATATACACATATATACACACATATATACACATATATACACATATATATACATATATATACACACAAATATACACACACATATATACACACACATATATACACATATATATACACACATATATACACACATATATACACACATATATACACACACATATACACACACATATATACACATATATACACACATATATACACACATATATACACACACATATATATACACATATATACACACATATATACACATATATACACATATATATACATATATATACACACATATATACACACACATATATACACACACATATATACACATATACACACATATATATACACACATATATACACATATACACACATATATACACACACATATATACACACATATATACACACATATATACACACATATATATACACACATATATACACATATACACACATATATACACACATATATACACACACATATATACACACATATATACACATATACACACATATATACACACACATATACACACACATATATACACACATATATACACACATATATACACACATATATATACACACATATATACACATATACACACATATATACACACATAAATACACACACATATATATATACACATATACACACACATATATACACACATATATACACATATATACACATATATACACACATATATACACATATATACACACATATACACACATATATACACATATATACACACATATATACACACATATATACACATATATACACACATATATACACATATATACACACATATACACACATATACATATATATACACACACATATACACACACATATATATATATATACACATATATACACACACACATGTTTAGTATGTATACACACACGCAGACCCACGATAAGGATCAGGTTGGGGATGAGCTGGGCGTGTTGGGGCCAGTCTTTGGAATGTCCCCTCCCCCCCTCCTTGTTAGCTCCCTGTTGATCAATAATCTCCTAATAACATTAATTAAGGATCAGTAGGTATGGAGCCGGCGGTGCCAGTGTGGATCAGTAATGAGTATGTCTGACGGGAGCAGAACATAAACAAGAGTGACTGGATAACACACAGCGCACAATGGCACCCGAGGCCCACATCCCGGCGTGATCTCCTCCTCCCGCTTCTCACAGGAATTACACACAAAACTCATTCCACCAACTTTAATTTTCGGTGGATTAGCGAGTAATAAGTGACGTCTTGATCTGTTAAGTCCTCTGGCTCATATCGCTATCCCGAGTCTCTGCCCGCCGGTCAGTTCTGCCCTGAGCCAGCAAAGCCCCTTCTCATAAACTCGTCATTAGAGGGACCCAAGAATTCCAACAGCCAAGAAGAACCGAGAAGAACCGAGAAAAACCGAGAATAACCGAGAATAACCGAGAAAAGGCCGAGAATAACCGAGAAGAATCGAGAAGAACCGAAAAAAAAGGCCGAGAAGAACCGAGAAAAGGCGGAGAATAACCGAGAAGAACCGAGAAGAACCGAGAAGAACCGAGAAAAGGCCGAGAAGAACCGAGAAAAGGCCAAGTGACGATATTTATGTCAGCTTTAATGACACCACCTATAATGGGATACCCCCATCCCCCATGTCATTAGTGTCTTCATTACCTCCACCTATAATGGGATACCCCCATCCCCCATGTCATCAGTGTCTTCATTACCTCCACCTATAATAGGATACCCCCATCCCCCATGTCATCAGTGTCTTCATTACCTCCACCTATAATAGGATACCCCCATCCCCCATGTCATCAGTGTCTTCATTACCTCCACCTATAATAGGATATATCATCCCCAATGTCACTATACCTGCAGAGGTGACATAGACTCCCTCCCTGTGGCAGACACAGAAGATCTACACCATTCCCCAGGAAGATGCCCTTCTTCTTCTGCCCCCCTTGGGCCTGAGTGACCCAACATTCATTGTGTGAGTAAATACGACTCTTCCATAAGATCGTATAGGTGTGTAATGGCGCCGGGCCAATGGGAGTGAATGAAGTCCATTCTCCTTTGTAGGAGATGAGACGATGATAAAAGGAAAGTGGGTTTGAACCCAGTTCTGGGCCCAGACTGCTGCTGTTTAGGATAGTCCATGTTTGGGTATGGTTAGGACTTAGGAGAGATAACTACAAACGATTGGTGGGTAAGAACAGCTGGCTGTTTACCTTGGTGTCAGGATATGTCCGCCCCCACCCAGCCTCAATTCAGGATTACTAGTGTACTTCATCCTGCTTCCTCTCTTTGAGCCCTCGAAAAAGTGAGTGTCTTTCCCCAAAATGCATTGGATGGATTATTTACACATAACACTCATAAAGAAATGGGATGAATGTTATACCAGAACTCCTAAAACACACCCAGAAGATACTCCACTCCATTCTTCAGTGGATGGGAGACTTCATATTGAGAGCGGTTAGGCTTAAAGTCAATCTCATAAACATAAAAGAAAGAGTAGAAAAGAGGGTAATGAATATCTCTCTGGTTCTTTACCATAGGAGGAAAAAACCCCTAAAAAACAGATTCACCTTTGGAAATAAAAACAATGGAGTTGTGGATAGAGGCTACAGAGTGCTGCTCACCATGATTGGTCCTCTGATGAACCCAGTCACTTCCAACACATCCAACACACCATGATTGGTCCTCTGATGAACCCAGTCACTTCCAACACATCCAACACACCATGATTGGTCCTCTGATGAGCCCAGTCACCTCCATCACATCCAACACACCATGATTGGTCCTCTGATGGGCCCAGTCATCTCCATCACATCCAACACACCATGATTGGTCCTCTGATGGGCCCAGTCACCTCCATCACATCCAACACACCATGATTGGTCCTCTGATGGGCCCAGTCACCTCCATCACATCCAACACACCATGATTGGTCCTCTGATGGGCCCAGTCACCTCCATCACATCCAACACACCATGATTGGTCCTCTGATGAACCCAGTCACCTCCATCACATCCAACACATCATGATTGGTCCTCTGATTAGCCCATTCACCTCCATTACATCCAACACACCATGATTGGTCCTCTGATGAACCCAGTCACCTCCAACACATCCAACACATCATGATTGGTCCTCTGATTAGCCCATTCACCTCCATTACATCCAACACACCATGATTGGTCCTCTGATGGGCCCAGTCACCTCCAACACATCCAACACATCATGATTGGTCCTCTGATTAGCCCATTCACCTCCATCACATCCAACACACCATGATTGGGCCTCTGATGAGCCCAGTCACCTCCATCACATCCAACACACCATGATTGATCCTCTGATGAGCCCAGTCACCTCCATCACATCCAATACACCATGATTGGTCCTCTGATGAACCCAGTCACCTCCAACACATCCAACACATCATGATTGGTCCTCTGATTAGCCCATTCACCTCCATCACATCCAACACACCATGATTGGTCCTCTGATGAGCCCAGTCACCTCCATCACACCCAACACACCATGATTGTTCCTCTGATGAGCCCAGTCACCTCCATCACATCCAACACACCATGATTGGTCCTCTGATGAGCCCAGTCACCTCCATCACATCCAACACACCATGATTGAGCCTCTGATGAGCCCAGTCACCTCCATCACATCCAATACACCATAATTGGTCCTCTGATGAACCCAGTCACCTCCATCACATCCAACACACCATGATTGAGCCTCTGATGGGTTCAGTCACCTCCATCACATCCAACACACCATGATTGGTCCTCTGATGGGCCCAGTCACCTCCATCACATCCAACACACCATGATTGGTCCTCTGATGGGCCCAGTCACCTCCATCACATCCAACACACCATGATTGGTCCTCTGATTAGCCCATTCACCTCCATCACATCCAACACATCATGATTGGTCCTCTGATTAGCCCATTCACCTCCATCACATCCAACACACCATGATTGAGCCTCTGATGGGTTCAGTCACCTCCATCACATCCAACACACCATGATTGGTCCTCTGATGGGCCCAGTCACCTCCAACACATCCAACACATCATGATTGGTCCTCTGATTAGCCCATTCACCTCCATCACATCCAACACACCATGATTGGTCCTCTGATGAGCCCAGTCACCTCCATCACATCCAACACGCCATGATTAATCTTCTGATGAGTCCAGTCAACCTCATCACAGCAGGATTGGTCCTCTGCTGGGCCCGGTAAGTCATCTCCATCTTTTATTTTCTGTTTTAGTTTTTTTTTTGGTTTATGTCTGTAAAAAGGTGATTAAGGATCAGATTTATTCTCACAACTTCCTCTATGGTCAGAGGTGGAACAAATGACTTGTAAATTGTCATAAAGTTATTTTTGGTTTTAGTCTGGAATAAGCAGAAGTTTGATGATGTTCCTGGAGATTCAGAGATATATGGGGAAAGTGTGTGGCTGCATCACATGTCCTGTGCAGGAGACACTGATGAGATCTGATTGGATATACACATGTCAAAAATATATACAGTATATTTCTTGAGGCTCTAAAATGCCAAGACAGACCTTCCCCCCCAAAATGACCACATTTTACAAGGCACACATCCCAAGGTATGCACCAGTAAGTGCCAAGGGGAGCTTTTCAAATGTTTAGTTATTTTTGAAAATTAAATAAAGTAAAAGCCGTGAAATTTTTGTTCACTAATTTATTTTAATATTTCTCTCACACAGCATTGACATACTTATAATTACACCAATAAACACTCTGCTCCTCCTCCTGGGTACCACATGGGGTGGGGGCTGCATGAAGGGGTCTTCTGATGGGTCCAGTCACCTCCATCACATCCAACAAATCATGATTGGTCTTCTGATGAGCCCATTCACCTCCATTACATCCAACCCACCATGATTGGTCCTCTGATGAGCCCAGTCACCTCCATCACATCCAACACACCATGGTTGGTCCTCCAATGGGTCCAGTTACCTCTATCACATCCAACACACCATGATTGGTCCTCTGATGATCCCAATCACCTCCATCACATCCAACAAATCATGATTGGTCTTCTGATGAGCCCAGTCACCTCTATCACATCCAACACACCACGATTGGTCCTCTGATTAGCCCATTCACCTCCATTACATCCAACACACCATGATTGGTCCTCTGATGGGCCCAGTCACCTCCATCACATCCAACACACCATGATTGGTCCTCCGATGTGTCCAGTCATCTCCATCACATCCAACACATCATGATTGGTCCTCTGATGGGCCCAGTCACCTCCATCACATCCAACCCACCATGATTGGTCCTCTGATGGGCCCAGTCACCTCCATCACATCCAACACACCATGATTGGTCCTCTGATGGGTCCAGTTACCTCTATCACATCCAACACACCATGATTGGTCCTCTGATGAGCCCAATCACCTCCATCACATCCAACACATCATGATTGGTCTTCTGATGGGCCCAGTCACCTCCATCAGACAGACCTTCCCCCCCAAAATGACCACATTTTACAAGGCACACATCCCAAGGTATGCACCAGTAAGTGCCAAGGGGAGCTTTTCAAATGTTTAGTTATTTTTGAAAATTAAATAAAGTAAAAGCCGTGAAATTTTTGTTCACTAATTTATTTTAATATTTCTCTCACACAGCATTGACATACTTATAATTACACCAATAAACACTCTGCTCCTCCTCCTGGGTACCACATGGGGTGGGGGCTGCATGAAGGGGTCTTCTGATGGGTCCAGTCACCTCCATCACATCCAACAAATCATGATTGGTCTTCTGATGAGCCCATTCACCTCCATTACATCCAACCCACCATGATTGGTCCTCTGATGAGCCCAGTCACCTCCATCACATCCAACACACCATGGTTGGTCCTCCAATGGGTCCAGTTACCTCTATCACATCCAACACACCATGATTGGTCCTCTGATGATCCCAATCACCTCCATCACATCCAACAAATCATGATTGGTCTTCTGATGAGCCCAGTCACCTCTATCACATCCAACACACCACGATTGGTCCTCTGATTAGCCCATTCACCTCCATTACATCCAACACACCATGATTGGTCCTCTGATGGGCCCAGTCACCTCCATCACATCCAACACACCATGATTGGTCCTCCGATGTGTCCAGTCATCTCCATCACATCCAACACATCATGATTGGTCCTCTGATGGGCCCAGTCACCTCCATCACATCCAACCCACCATGATTGGTCCTCTGATGGGCCCAGTCACCTCCATCACATCCAACACACCATGATTGGTCCTCTGATGGGTCCAGTTACCTCTATCACATCCAACACACCATGATTGGTCCTCTGATGAGCCCAATCACCTCCATCACATCCAACACATCATGATTGGTCTTCTGATGGGCCCAGTCACCTCCATCACATCCAACCCACCATGATTGGTCCTCTGATGAGCCCAGTCACCTCCATTACATCCAACACACAATAATTGGTCCTCTGATGGGTCCAGTTACCTCTATCACATCCAACATACCATGATTGGTCCTCTGATTAGCCCATTTACCTCCATCACATCCAACACACCATGATTGGTCCTCTGATGGGTCCAGTTACCTCTATCACATCCAACACACCATGATTGGTCCTCTGATGGGCCCAGTCACCTCCATCTCATCCAACACACCATGATTGGTATTCCGATGGGTCTAGTTACCTCTATCACATCCAACACACCATGATTGGTCCTCTGATTAGCCCATTCACCTCCATTACATCCAACCCACCATGAATGGTCCTCTGATGGGCCCAGTCACCTCCATCACATCCAACACATCATGATTGGTCATCTGATGGGCCCAGTCACCTCCATCATATCCAACACACCATGATTGGTATTCTGATGGGTCCAGTTACCTCTATCACATCCAACACACCATGATTGGTCCTCTGAATAGCCCATTCACCTCCATTACATCCAACCCACCATGATTGGTCCTCTGGTGAGCCCAGTCACCTCTATCACATCCAACACACCATGATTGGTCCTCTGATACAGTATATTTCTTGAGGCTCTAAAATGCCAAGACAGACCTTCCCCCCCAGATTGACCACATTTTACAAGGCACACATCCCATGGTATGCACCAGTAAGTGCCAAGGGGAGCTTTTCAAATGTTTAATTATTTTTGAAAATTAAATAAAGTACAAGACGTGAAATTTTTGTTCACCAATTTATTTTAATATTTCTCTCACACAGCATGGACATACTTATAATTACACCAATAAACACTCTGCTCCTCCTCCTGGGTACCACATGGGGGGGGGCTGCATGAAGGGGTCTTCTGATGGGTCCAGTCACCTCCATCACATCCAACAAATCATGATTGGTCTTCTGATGAGCCCAGTCACCTCCATTACATCCAACCCACCATGGTTGGTCCTCCAGTGGGTCCAGTTACCTCTATCACATCCAACACACCATGATTGGTCCTCTGATGAGCCCAATCACCTCCATCACATCCAACAAATCATGATTGGTCTTCTGATGAGCCCATTCACCTCCATTACATCCAACACACCACGATTGGTCCTCTGATGAGCCCAATCACCTCCATCACATCCAGCACACCATGGTTGGTCCTCCGATGGATCCAGTTACCTCTATCACATCCAACACACCATGATTGGTCCTCTGATTAGCCCATTCACCTCCATTACATCCAACATACTATGATTGGTCCTCTGATGAGCCCAATCACCTCCATCACATCCAACACATCATGATTGGTCCTCTGATGGACCCAGTCACCTCCATCACATCCAACCCACCATGATTGGTCCTCTGATGGGCCCAGTTACCTTTATCACATCCAACACACCATGATTGGTCCTCTGATTAGCCCATTCACCTCCATCACATCCAACACACCATGATTGGTCCTCCGATGGGTCCAGTCATCTCCATCACATCCAATACATCATGATTGGTCCACTGATTGGCCCAGTCACCTCCATCACATCCAACCCACCATGATTGGTCCTCTGATGGGCCCAGTCACCTCCATCACATCCAACACAGCATGATTGGTCCTCTGATTAGCCCATTCACCTCCATTACATCCAACACACCATGATTGGTCCTCTGATGAGCCCAATCACCTCCATCACATCCAACACATCATGGTTGGTCTTCTAATGAGCTCAATCACCTCCATCACATCCAACCCACCATGATTGGTCCTCTGATGGGTCCAGTTACCTCTATCACATCCAACATACCATGATTGGTCCTCTGATTAGCCCATTTACCTCCATCACATCCAACACACCATGATTGGTCCTCTGATGGGTCCAGTTACCTCTATCACATCCAACACACCATGATTGGTCCTCTTATGGGCCCAGTCACCTCCATCACATCCAACACACCATGATTGGTATTCCGATGGGTCCAGTTACCTCTATCACATCCAACACACCATGATTGGTCCTCTGATTAGCCCATTCACCTCCATTACATTCAACCCACCATGATTGGTCCTCTGGTGAGCCCAATCACCTCCATCACATCCAACACACTATGATTGGTCCTCTGATGGGCCCAGTCACCTCTATCACATCCAACACACCATGATTGGTCCTCTGATGGGCCCAGTCACCTCTATCACATCCAACACACCATGATTGGTCCTCTGATGGGCCCAGCCACCTCCATCACATCCAACACACCATGATTGGTCCTCTGATGGGTCCAGTTACCTCTATCACATCCAACACACCATGATTGGTCCTCTGATTAGCCCATTCACCTCCATTACATTCAACCCACCATGATTGGTCCTCTGGTGAGCCCAATCACCTCCATCACATCCAACACACTATGATTGGTCCTCTGATGGGCCCAGTCACCTCTATCACATCCAACACACCATGATTGGTCCTCTGATGGGCCCAGTCACCTCTATCACATCCAACACACCATGATTGGTCCTCTGATGGGCCCAGCCACCTCCATCACATCCAACACACCATGATTGGTCCTCTGATGGGCCCAGTCACCTCTATCACATCCAACACACCATGATTGGTCCTCTGATGGGCCCAGCCACCTCCATCACATCCAACACACCATGATTGGTCCTCTGATGGGTCCAGTTACCTCTATCACATCCAACACACCATGATTGGTCCTCTGATGGGCCCAGTCACCTCCATCACATCCAACACATCATGATTGGTCATCTGACGGGCCCAATCACCTCCATCATATCAAACACATCATGATTGGTCCTCTGATGGGCCCAGTCACCTCCATCACATCCAACTCACCATGATTGGTCCTCTGGTGAGCCCAATCACCTCCATCACATCCAACACACTATGATTGGTCCTCTGATGGGCCCAGTCACCTCTATCACATCCAACACACCATGATTGGTCCTCTGATGGGCCCAGTCAACTCTATCACATCCAACACACCATGATTGGTCCTCTGATGGGCCCAGTCACCTCCATCACATCCAACACACCATGATTGGTCTACTGATGGGCCCAGTCGCCTCCTTTACATCCAACACTAAGTATGAGCCGAACACCCCCCGGTTCACATCCAGAACATGTGAACGGACCGAAAGTTTGCGCGAACATTCAAACACCGTTAAAGGCTCATATGCAAGTTATTGTCCTAAAAAGTGTTTGGAGACCCGGGTGCTGCCCCAGGGGGACATGTATCAATGCAAAAGAAAGTTTTAAAAACGGTCGTTTTTTTGGGAGCAGTGATTTTAATGATGCTTAAAGTGAAAAAATAAAAGTGAAATATTCCTTTAAATATTGTACCTGGGGGGTGTCTATAGTATGCCTGTAAAGTGGCGCATGTTTCCTGTGTTTTGAACAGTCCCTGCACAAAAAGACATTTCTGGAATAAAAGTCATTTAAAAATGCTTGCGGCTGTAATGTAATGTCGGGTCCTGGCAATATGGATGAAAATCATTGAGAAAAACGGCATTGGTACCCCCCAGTCCATTACCAGGCCCTTTGTGTCTTGTATGGATATTAAAGGGAACCCCGCACCCAAATTAAAAAAAGAAAAGGCCCTATATACTCTGAACAGCAGTATACAGGCAGTCTCCGGGTTACAAACAAGACAAGGACTGTAGGTTTGTTCTTAAGTTGAATCTGTTTGTAATTTGGAACAGGTACATTTTGTAAGTGTAGCTCCAGCCAAAAACTCTATTTTTAAGCTTTTTGGATAACATAGGGAAGGGTTATCACCCCTGTAACATTTGTTTTGCTGTCTGTGCCCCTGTTCAGAAGATTTCACCTCACTTTCTGTCCCAATGACAATTGGATTTTGAAAATTTGGGGTTTTTAGGGAAACAAGTATTGGTGATAAAGCATCAGTGGAGACACCTTTTTCCCATATTAACTCTTGGTCCTTAGGCCTTTGGTGTTGGTGGTACCAGAACACTGTAAGCCCTCACAGTTACTCTTGGCGGGCACAGGAACGAGCCCTGCTGTAAAATGTTAGATCAAAAATTGTAATTACGTGCACCTGTTAAACAGGGGCAGAAAAGTTGGGCCTTAGGCACTGGTGCTGGTGCCCAGAACCAAAAATGTTCTTAGAAGCTATCAGCATGAACATTGAGGAGGAATAGGATAGTCACTCAGCATAACAGGATAGTCACTCAGCATCAGCATAGGCAGTCTTCAAGGGATCTCACATTCCTAAAAAAATGAATCGGTCACATCAGCACCAGGTGCTTGGTAGCTGGTGATCCAAGACTGATTCATTTTTAAGAAGGTGAGCCGATCAACCGAGTCTGTGGACAGGTGCACTCTGTGATCGGTTACAAAGCCTCCAGCAGAACTGAATGTGCGTTCAGATAGAACACTGGATGCAGGACAGGCCAGTAGCTCAATTGCATACTGTGCAAGCTTTGGCCAGTGATCCATCCTCAAGACCCAGTAACCCAGAAGATTTTCGGTTGGGAAAGGTGTCTAAGTCAGATCTTGCCCCTAGGTATTCCTGCACCATGTAAAACAGATGCTGGCGATGGTTGCTGGAACCGATCATACCTTGGGGCTGAGGCCTAGAAAATTGTCTGAACGCATCGGTCAGATGGCCACCTTCTCCAGCGCTCCTTCTTTGACTGACCGAAGCCTCAGCAACACGTTGTCCAGGAGACCAGGAAATTGCAACCTCCCAGGCTCTGGAAACGCATTGCACAAACCTTTCTGCAAGGCCTCCCGAAGATGTTTCATCCTCTGCTCTCTCTGCGAAGGCTGGATAAGTTCCGCGACCTTACCCTTGTGTGTGGATCAAGGAGGGTTGCCAGCCAGTAATGATCCCTCTCCTTGATACCACGAATCCGAGGGTCCTTTCGCAGGCTTTGCAGGATCAGGGAGGCCCTGCAGCGAAGGTTTGCTGAGGCATTCGATCTGGAGTCCTCTAGGTCACTAAGGACGACATGATCCGCAGCCACCTCCTCCCAGCCACGTACAAGTCCATGGGTTTCTGAGAACTGAAAACGATCCCTTAAAGACTGCTGCTGATGCTGAGTGCCAGGCTCCACCTCCATGCTGACACAATCCTCCTCCTCCTCGTCCTCTTCCTGTTTGATCGACAGGCATGCAGGAACACTGTCTGGATAAAGGGGGCCTTGAGAGGTAAGGAAGTCCTCCTCTTCCTCCCTCTATTCTGCCTCAAGTGCCCTGTCCATTATTCCATGCAGCGTGTGCTCGAACTGGAAGACAAGAGGGACAGTATCACTGATGCATGCACTATCACTGCTCACCATCCTCGTGGCCTCCTCAAATGGTGACAGGACAGTGCATGCATACTTGGTCATTAGCCACTGGCATGGCGAAAAAAAGCCAAGCTCCTCTGACCCTGTCCTGGTGCCATAAGGTAGTCATTGATGGCCCTCTGCTGCATGTACAGCCGCTGCAGCATTGCCAACGTTGAGTTCCAACTGGTGAGAATGTCACAGATGAGGCGGTTCTTGGGCAGGTTGCATCCCCTTTGAAGGTCAGCCAGCCGAGCACTGGCATTATATTACCGGCGGAAATGCCAACAGACTTTCCTGGCCTGCCTCAGGAGATCCTGTAAGCCTGGGTACCTGCACAAAAACTGCTGCACCACCAAATTAGGGACGTGAGCCAAATAGGGAACATGGGTCAAGTGTCCCTGTTGGAGGGTCGAGAGGAGGTTGGTGCCATTGTCACAAAGCACCATTCCTGCCTGAAGCTGGCGTTGTGCCAACCACCTCTGAGGCTGCCCTGCAGAGCTGACAGAATCTCTACCCCAGTGTGGCTCCTGTCCCCTAAGCAGACCAACTCAAGCACCGCATTGCATCTTGCCTGAGTGCTTGCGTAGCCCTACGGAGCACCGCTGGTTCCGAGGACAAAGCACAGGAAGAGGCCATGGAGGAAGAAGGAGAGGAGGGGGTGGAGGAGAGAGGTGTGTCAGAATCACCACTACCAGCATTTTGGAGGCGTGGTGGTGGAACAAGTTCCAACATTACTGCACCCTGTCCTGCATCCTTCCCAGCTGCTGGCAGGGTTACCCAGTGCGCAGTGAAAGAAAGGTAATGTCCCTGTCCATGCCTGCTGGACCATGAGTCAGCGGTAAAATGCACCTTACCGCTGACCGCCCTGTCCAACAAGGCCAAGACATTGCCTTCCACATGCTGGTAGAGAGCCTTCCGAGAGAAAAAATTGAATTTGGGAACCTGGGTGCCACTGAGGTACCGCACATTCCACAAATTCACGAAAGGGGACAGAGTCTGCTGAAAAGGCAGCAGTTGGAGTGCTAGCAATTTAGCCAAACTTGCATTCGGCCGCTGAACATGTGGATGGTTGGGACCGAATATTTTTAGACGGTTTAGCAACTGGGGTAGGGAAATTTGCCTGCTACAATCGGATTTAGGTGTACCGATAGCAGATTGCCCGCAAGTGCTTGGGACACCTAATTCTACACCTTCATTCCTCTCAGTGTAGGTTTCTGAGAGGACTGGAGGTATAGTGGGGTTGGAGATCCCAGCTAATGAGGATCAAGAAGAGGTCTGCCTTGTTCTTTGGTGTGGGTCTTTAAAGTACTGTTGCCAACGGACTGCATGGGAGTTCGAGATATGTCTGGTCAAGCATGTGGCGCCCAAGCGGCTGTTTTGGCCATGCTTGATAAGCTTCCGACATATGTTGCAAACAGCAACGGTTCGATCTGCTGCACATGTCAGCAGCGTCCTGCCCATGCGGAGCTCTGCGGTGTGATGCAGTCAGTTGGCTGTCCTTAAGCTGGCCCCTGGAGGGCATCCTGCCTCGTTGGAGATGTGCCGCCTCCTCCTTCTCCTCCTCTCTTCTATCAGGCACCCACATAGATTCAGTGACCTCATCATCTCCTCCTTCCTTACCACTGGAGCAAACCTGGCAGTATACTGGGGGGAACATGACTGCCAGTTTCTTGTCCTTCTTGGGCACTCCCTCTCTCTGGGCTCACGTTACTGCCTTCATCCTCAACCTGGGTACCATCATCGGAGCCTTCAAAACGCTGCGCATCCTCCTGCAGCATGTACCCGACACTGTGGTCGAACAGTTCGGGGGACTCCTCAGGACACGATTGCGGGGCTAGGAAAGGAGTGACTGATGCCATTGAGCCGATGGAATAGGCCGCTTTGGCAGCTGCATTGGCAGCCAAGCTTATCTTAGCTTGGGTGAGAGAGGATGAGGAGGGTGAGGATGGCTTAGTTATCCACTCTACCAACTTTTCTGCATGTTGTGGATCAACACGGCCAGCTGCCGAAAAAAAGGACAAGCATGCCCCACAACCATGTGCTGAGTATGCACCGTGTCCACGACCAGCACTGTTGACTGTAGACACAGAGCCTACTTGCCCTCTTTTAGTGGCCTGTGAGCGTCTGTCTTTCCTTGGTGGCCTTCCGGACATGCTGTAAAGTTTTATTAGCAAAACACCGCCTGAAGTTTACTAGAAATAGTACACCAGGAATGGCCTGCAGTCAGGTATAGGCTTGGCTAGACTAGAATGCACTGTATATATATCTTTATGCACTGCAGATCACTGAATAACTTGCCTGCCTGAAAGTGTCTTTGAATATGTACACCAGGAACGGTCTGCAGTGAGATCTAGCTAAACTGGATACAGTGTGTATGTGTATGTATATATGTATGTATATATATATATATATATATATATATATATATATATATATATATATATATCTCTGTACAAAGCCGGGATGTGTATATATATATATACTAAATACACTGCAGCTAACTGAATCAACTGCCTGCCTGAAGTATATTAGAAACAGTACAGCAGGAATGGTCTGCAGTGAGATCTAGTAACTTGCTCCCTGCTGATGGTGGCTTGCATGTGGATTTTGTGAACATAAGTGGAATTTTGAACTAAAGTTGAGAGTTAATAACCAGGAGTGGTGCTTTTGACTGCTTCTGCTTGCAAGTGTTGTTTTTGGGGTTTTTGTCCTCCTTTATTTGATACATTTGCTATCAGTTTTTAAAATACTTTTTTTCCCTTCTTTTTTCTGACACTTTTTAAAGAGCTTTTTTTTTTTCTTCCTGCTAATTAAGATGAGTGGTTAATTGTTCACAGGTGTATAAAAGTGTCTATACAAACTCCCCTAGGAGCTTGCTCCCTGCTGCTGGTGGCTTGCATGTGGATTTTGTTAACATAAGTGGAATTTTGAACTTAAGTGGAGAGTTAATAACCAGGAGTTGAAAATGGGAGTTAAGACAGGAGTCTTCTAACCTGTAAGTAACATCTTAAACTTCCCTTAATTAATTGTATTGTAACTGGGAAATAAATGCTAGCAGGGTTGAAGGTTTTGCTCAGTGCATGGTGTGCCACATGTATGCAAAATTGGTGCAACAGCTCCAGGATGGATACCGCTGTGACAGATGTGAGTAGGTTGCCCTTCTGGAAGCTCGCATTAGAGATCTGGAGGAGCAAGTTGCAACACTGGGAAGAAAGAACAACCTTGAAGGGGGTCCTCTGCTCGCTGAGCAGGTGGTCAGTAGGGTTGATGTGGAGAGTGGAGGGGCAAGTCAGGATTATCAGATAGGATGATGGGTTAATGTAGTTAGAGGGAGTGGAAGGGGCTCACAGAAAAGGAAGGCCAGTCCTGTGTTTGTGCATCAAAACAAATTTGCCAAGTTAGGTGAAAATGTGGTGGTGGCAAACACAGAGGTGGCAGCCCTAGATGTCACTGCAACCCCTAACAGCCGGGAGAGCAGCCCATCTAGTTTGGGTGGTGAGGGGAGTGCAGGTAGGCCTAGACAGTTGGTGGTAATAGGGGATTCTATAATCAGAAGGACTGATAGAATAATTTGTCGCCAGGATCGCCTCAACCGAATGGTTTCAGCATGTGGTGGACGGGTGGATAAATTACTGGGAGGGGCTGGGCATGACCCAGCTGTCTTGGTCCACGTTGGAACCAATGATATACATGGAAGGTGGAGGCTCCTTAAGAATCAATGTAAAGAACTAGGCTGCAAGTTGAAGGGAAGGACCTCCAAGGTGATATTCTCTGAAATATTGCCTGTGCCATGCGCAACACAGGAAAGGCAGTGGGTGATTAGAGAGGTGATTGCATGGCTAAAGACCTGGTGTGGGGAGGAGGGGTTTATGGGAAGGCTGGAGGAGTATTTAAACTAGGATTGAGGGGGGAGGGTGAGCTAGAATTACATCAAGAAGACAGGTCAGTTAGGGGTCAGACATTAATGGAGGGTTGAATGGGGATAGATGGGGAGAGGGTTATGGCAGGTGGCAAACAGCCACTGGAAACTGTAGTGCCATTTGTACTACTAAAAATGATATGAAAAACACCAGAGCAAAATGTAATAATGCATTAAAGTGTTTGTACACCAATGCCAGAAGTCTGCCAAGCAAAATAGGTGAGTTGGAAGCTCTGGTGCATGAGGAGAGCTATGATGTAATTGGTATTGCTGAAACTTGGCTTCAATCCTCACATGACTGGGCTATTAATCTTCCTGGCTATGCACTCTTTTGGAGAGACAGGGTAAAAAGGAAAGGTGGCGGGGTCTGTCTCTATGTGAGAAGTGATCTCAAAGCGAGTGTGAAAGAGGACCTGATTGATGGAGAGTGTGATGAGTCTGAAGCATTATGGGTAGAACTGCATATAGGTGGGCGTAGTTCAAAGTTAATCATTGAAGTTTGTTATAGACCACCCAATGTTAACGAGGAGGTGGAGACTCAGCTCCTTGCACAGATGGAAAGGGCTGCAAGGGCTGGGACGGTGATAATAATGGGGGATTTTAACTACCCAGAAATTGACTGGAGTAATGACATTGCTGGGACAGTTAAAGGGCAAACATTTATAAACATATTACAGGACAATTTTATGGTGCAGTTTATTGAGGCCCCAACTTGGAATGAAGCTCTGCTGGACCTGGTAATCTCGAACCATGCAGAGCTTATTACTAATGTCCAGATAAAGGAACACCTGGGTAGCAGTGACCATAACATGATTTCATTTGATGTTAGCTGTAAACAAGAAATACATAAGGGAAAGATAAAAACACTTCACTTCAAAATGAGGGCTGCTCTCCAGGACTTAGACTGGGAGGGAATATTTACATTGATAAACACAGAACAGAAATGGGAATTCTTCAAAAAGACTGTTGGGACCTCACTGCAAAGTATATTCCCATGGGCAATAAGTTTAAAAGGCTAAAAATAAAACCTATGTGGCTCACGGACAAAGTTAGAAAAGCTATAAACAATAAGAAAAGAGCTTTTAAAAAATATAAAAATGAAGGAACACTAGTGTCGTTTAAATGTTACAAAGAATTTAACAGAATATGTAAAAAGGAAATCAAGGATGCAAAAATTCAAAATGAACGACAGATTGCAAAAGATAGTAGGACAAACCCCAAAAAATTCTTCAAATATATTAATAGTAAAAAGGTCAGGTCTGAGCATGTAGGCCCTTTACAAAATAATCTAGAGTGGGTGACTGGGGACAAGGAGAAGACTAATTTAATAAATACTTTCTTCAGCTCTGTGTATACAAAAGAGCATGGGGGGAGATCATGTCCATAATGGGGGTGGTAGTGACACAGCCCAAAAATGCTCCACAATGGCTCAAAAGTGATCTGGTCCAGAATTATTTAGACAGAATAAAGGTGGATAAAGCACCTGGACCTGATGGCATCCACCCACCGATCCTAAAAGAATTGAGCTCTGTCATTTCAAGGCCATTGTATCTAATTTTTAGGGACTCATTAATGACGGGAATAGTACCACTGGATTGGCGCAGGGCGAATGTGGTGCCTATATTTAAAAAGGGATCAAAGTCTTTACCAAGTAACTATAGACCTGTTAGTGTAACTTCTATAGTCGGGAAGATACTGGAGAGTTTAATAAAAGACACATAGGTGAGTACTTGCTGGAAAAGAACATTTTAGGCAACGGACAGCATGGATTCATGAAAGACAGAAGTTGTCAGACAAACCTGATTTCTTTTTATGACGAGGTAATTAAAACCTTGGACAGAGGGGTGGCTGTGGACATGGTATACTTGGACAGACGGGTGGCTGTGGACATGGTATACTTGGACAGAGAGGTGGCTGTGGATGTGGTATACTTGGACAGAGGGGTGGCTGTGGACGTGGTATACTTGGACAGAGGGGTGGCTGTGGACGTGGTATACTTGGACAGAGGGGTGGCTGTGGACGTGGTATACTTGGACAGAGGGGTGGCTGTGGATGTGGTATACTTGGACAGAGGGGTGGCTGTGGACGTGGTATACTTGGACAGAGGGGTGGCTGTGGACGTAGTATATTTGGACAGAGGGGTGGCTGTGGATGTGGTATACTTGGACAGAGGGGTGGCTGTGGATGTGGTATACTTGGACAGAGGGGTGGCTGTGGACGTGGTATACTTGGACAGAGGGGTGGCTGTGGATGTGGTATACTTGGACAGAGGGGTGGCTGTGGATGTGGTATACTTGGACAGAGGGGTGGCTGTGGATGTGGTATACTTGGACAGAGGGGTGGCTGTGGACGTGGTATACTTGGACAGAGGGGTGGCTGTGGATGTGGTATACTTGGACAGAGGGGTGGCTGTGGATGTGGTATACTTGGACAGAGGGGTGGCTGTGGATGTGGTATATTTGGACAGAGGGGTGGCTGTGGACGTGGTATACTTGGACAGAGGGGTGGCTGTGGATGTGGTATACTTGGACAGAGGGCTGGCTGTGGACGGGGTATACTTGGACAGAGGGGTGGCTGTGGACATGGTATACTTGGACAGAGGGGTGGCTGTGGACATGGTATACTTGGACAGAGGGGTGGCTGTGGACGTGGTATACTTGGACAGAGGGGTGGCTGTGGATGGGGTATACTTGGACAGAGGGGAGGCTGTGGACGTGGTATACTTGGACAGAGGGGTGGCTGTGGACGTAGTATATTTGGACAGAGGGGTGGCTGTGGATGTGGTATACTTGGACAGAGGGGTGGCTGTGGATGTGGTATACTTGGACAGAGGGGTGGCTGTGGACGGGGTATACTTGGACAGAGGGGTGGCTGTGGACATGGTATACTTGGACAGAGGGGTGGCTGTGGACATGGCATACTTGGACAGAGGGGTGGCTGTGGATGTGGTATACTTGGACAGAGGGGTGGCTGTGGACGGGGTATACTTGGACAGAGGGGTGGCTGTGGACATGGCATACTTGGACAGAGGGGTGGCTGTGGATGTGGTATACTTGGACAGAGGGGTGGCTGTGGACGGGGTATACTTGGACAGAGGGGAGGCTGTGGACGTGGTATACTTGGACAGAGGGGTGGCTGTGGACGGGGTATACTTGGACAGAGGGGTGGCTGTGGACATGGTATACTTGGACAGAGGGGTGGCTGTGGACATGGTATACTTGGTCAGAGGGGTGGCTGTGGACGTGGTATACTTGGACAGAGGGGTGGCTGTGGACATGGCATACTTGGACAGAGGGGTGGCTGTGGATGTGGTATACTTGGACAGAGGGGTGGCTGTGGACGGGGTATACTTGGACAGAGGGGTGGCTGTGGATGTGGTATACTTGGACAGAGGGGTGGCTGTGGACGTGGTATACTTGGACAGAGGGGTGGCTGTGGACATGGCATACTTGGACAGAGGGGTGGCTGTGGACGTGGTATACTTGGACAGAGGGGTGGCTGTGGATGTGGTATACTTGGACAGAGGGGTGGCTGTGGACATGGCATACTTGGACAGAGGGGTGGCTGTGGATGGGGTATACTTGGACAGAGGGGTGGCTGTGGATGTGGCATACTTGGACAGAGGGGTGGCTGTGGACATGGCATACTTGGACAGAGGGGTGGCTGTGGACGTGGTATACTTGGACAGAGGGGAGGCTGTGGACGTGGTATACTTGGACAGAGGGGAGGCTGTGGACGTGGTATACTTGGACAGAGGGGTGGCTGTGGACGTGGTATACTTGGACAGAGGGGAGGCTGTGGATGTGGTATACTTGGACAGGGGGGTGATGTGGACGTGGTATACTTGGATTTTGCAAAAGCGTTCGATACAGTTCCGCACAGAAGGCTCATGTGTAAGGTAAAGTCTACAGGCTTGGAAATATCAGTTTGTAAATGGATAGAAAACTGGCTAAAAGACAGAATTCAGAGAGTCGTGGTTAATGATTCTTACTCTGAATGGTCTAAGGTTATCAGTGGTGTACCCCAAGGTTCAGTGTTGGGACCCTCTCTCTTGAGAAGAGGAGATTAAGGTGGGATATGATCTCCATGTATAAATATATAAGGGGTCCATATAGTGAACTTGGTGTTGAGTTATTCTCTTTACGGTGAACACAGAGGACATTGGGACACGCTTCTTGCCAAACCAATCTATTAACCTTCTATGAGGAGGTGAGTTGCCATCTAGATAAAGGAAGGCCCGTAGACGTGGTGTATCTGGATTTTACAAAAGCATTTGACACAGTTCTCCATAAACGTTTACTGTACAAAATAAGGTGCGTTGGCATGGACCATAGGGTGAGTACATGGATTGAAAACTGGCTACAAGGGCGAGTTCAGAGGGTGGTGATAAATGGGGAGTACTCGGAATGGTCAGGGGTGGGTAGTGGGGTCCCCCAGGGTTCTGTGCTGGGACCAATTCTATTTAATTTGTTCATAAACGATCTGGAGGATGGGATAAACAGTTCAATCTCTGTATTTGCAGACGATACTAAGCTAAGCAGGGCAATAACTTCTCCGCAGGATGTGGAAATCTTGCAAAAAGACCTGAACAAATGAATGGGGGAGGGGCAACTACATGGCAAATGAGGTTCAATGTAGAAAAATGTAAAATAATGTATTTGGGTGGTAAAAATATGAATTCAATCTATAGACTGGGGGGAGAACCTCTGGGGGGATCTAGGATGGAAAAGGACCTGGGGGTCCTAGTAGATGATAGGCTCAGCAATGGCATGCAATGCCAAGCTGCTGCTAATAAAGCAAACAGAATATTGGCATTAAAAAGGGATCAACTCCAGAGATAAAACGATAATTCTTCCGCTCTACAAGACTCTGGTCCGGCCGCACCTGGAGTATGCTGTCCAGTTCTGGGCACCAGTCCTCAGGAAGGATGTACTGGAAATGGAGCGACTACAAAGAAGGGCAACAAAGCTAATAAAGGGTCTGGAGGATCTTAGTTATGAGGAAAGGTTGTGAGCTCTGAACTTATTCTCTCTGGAGAAGAGACGCTTGAGAGGGGATATGATTTCATTGTATAAATACTGTACTGGTGACCCCACAATATACAAATACCGGACTGGTGACCCCACAATATATAAATACCGGACTGGTGACCCCACAATATATAAATACCGGACTGGTGACCCCACAATATACAAATACCAGACTGGTGACCCCACAATATATAAATACCGGACTGGTGACCCCACAATATATAAATACCGACTGGTGACCCCACAATATATAAATACCGGACTGGTGACCCCACAATATACAAATACCGGACTGGTGACCCCACAATATACAAATACCGGACTGGTGACCCCACAATATACAAATACCGGACTGGTGACCCCACAATATATAAATACCGGACTGGTGACCCCACAATATATAAATACCGGACTGGTGACCCCACAATATATAAATACCGGACTGGTGACCCCACAATATATAAATACCGGACTGGTGACCCCACAATATATAAATACCAGACTGGTGACCCCACAATATATAAATACCAGACTGGTGACCCCACAATATATAAATACCGGACTGGTGACCCCACAATAGGGATAAAACTTTTCCGCAGAAGAAAGTTTAATAAGACTCGTGGCCACTCATTACAATTAGAAGAAAAGAGGTTTAACCTTAAACTACGTAGAGGGTTCTTTACTGTAAGAGCGGCAAGGATGTGGAATTCCCTTCCACAGGCGGTGGTCTCAGCGGGGAGCATTGATAGCTTCAAGAAACTAACTATTAGCTTTACATCTAGAGGAAAAGAGATTTCATCTCCAAATACGGAAAGTGTTTTTCACAGTAAGAGCTGTGAAATTGTGGAATAGACTCCCTCCAGAGGTGGTTCTGGCCAGCTCAGTAGATTGCTATAAGAAAGGCCTGGATACTTTCCTAAATGTACAGAATAGAACGGGGTACTGACATTTATAGGAAAGTTGATCCAGGGAAAATCCGATTGCCTCTCTGGGATCAGGAAGGAATTTTTTCCCCTGCTGTAGCAAATTGG